>CAMOHE010053420.1:0-61414 GCA_946598075.1 Artocarpus hirsutus | reverse complement strand
CTTTTCTACCTCCTTATATTCGTTCCCTCTATTACAGAGGCAATCCATTGAGTGCACATTCTAATGCAATATCATGGGGGGCAAATTACATCAAAGAATCAATGCAAGCGATTTTTTGCAAGAATAATGAGAATCAGCTTCCAAATTCAAAAAAATATGACGGTCTCCATATTAACTAGCATTGAATTCTTTAAAAATATGAAAATATTTTTCCGTTATTAGCACAGAAATGGAATCCGTAATCTACAAGGAATTAGAAAACGGAGAGGTTATTATCACTAATATTACAACTGAAAAGAGATCTTCAAAATGATTATCAAATCACAAAAAAGGAAACAAATCATCAAACACCGTTTTTAAAAGATAATAGTAAACAAATAGCTCTTTTTTTTTTTTGTAAAAAAAATGAAAAAAGGTGAAGCATTAAATGGTACAGTTAAAAAAAAAAGTAAGAGATTAAGGTAGATAAATAAAGCAAAAAAAAAAAAAAAGGTTAAAAAAAGATTAAATGACAAAAAAAAAGCAAAAAAAAAAAGAGCACTAAAACACTGACTACCAAAAGTGAATAGTGCAACAATATGCAGGTTGAGTGGTAGGAACTACGGTTTTCATCATAAACTCAGTTATGAACAGTATAAAGCTTTCACATGTTATAATAACAATAAGAAAATTGTTACAGTATAAAGCTCCCACATGCTACAATAAAAGTGGTTTTAACTAATGGTTTTTACCACCTTTTTAAACACTTTAGCATTCTTTTTTTGTTTTTTGAGAATCAACATGCCCTCTTTTGGTTCAGCCAAAGGAAAAAAGAAAAAAAAAAAGAATTTATATGTAAGAAACAATAATAGTATTGAATATGCCATGTACTTTGCAGAATGTTCTTTTACATTATTCTTATCCTTTCGCAAAGAAGCAGGGCAGATTTTTTTAGCAGTTGCAAAACTTTTTTTTTTTTTTTTTTTCAGAAGACATGAATTAAACCAAACTCTTAACTAAAATAACGTTACGAATATTTTAATTTTTAATAGAGTTTCATATTCATCTTTTTGAAGTTTACTGTTCACAAGATCATTAATTGACATAATGTTGTTGTTAAATTTTTTAATATAAGTATAATCAAAATTTAAAACTTAATGTCATTTATCGAATGGATTTTTTTTGTAAGATGAGGTGTGCTATCAGTACTTCTAAAAAAATAACTAATCTTCAAAACAAAGAGATTATTACCACTAATATTACAACTGAAAAGAGATCTTCAAAATGATTATCAAAAAAAACAAAAAAGAGAACAAATCATGAAACATGGTTTATAAGAGATAATAGTAATCGAATGGCTCTTTTTTTTAAAAAAAAAATGAAAAAAGGTAAAGCACCAAATGATACGGTTAAAAAAATAGAAAAAGTGAGAGATTATGGTAGATAAATGAAGCATAAAAAAGGTTAAAAAGTTAAATGACAAAAAAAAAAAGAAGAAAAAAAGAGCAGCAAAACACTGACTACCAGAAGTGAATAGTGCAACAATATGCATTTTTTTTTTTGTTTTTTGAAAATCAATATGCACTCTTTTAGTTCAGCCAAAGGAAAAAAAAAAAAAAACAAAACAGAAAAAGAAAAAGGATTCATATGTAAGAAACAATAATAATACTGAATATGCCATGTACTTTCGTACAGGAATGCTCTTTTACATTATTCTTATCCTGTTGAAAAGTAGGGCAGATTTTTGAGCAGTTGCAAAACCTTTTTTCTTTTTTTTTTTCAGAAGACATGAATTAAACCAAACTCTTAACTAAAATAACGTGCCAAACTCTTAACTAAAATAACGTTACGATATTTTAATTTTTAAAAGAGTTTTATATTCAGCTTTTTGAAGTTTACTGTTAACAAAATCATTAATTCACATAATGATGTTGTTAAATTTTTTAATATAAGTATAATCAAAATTTAAAACTTAAGGTTTGAATTATAACTGAAACTCATTTATCAAATGGATTTTTTTTAAAGATGAGGTGTGCTATCAGTAACTTCTTAAAAAAATCTTTGTTCTTAGAAGTAATTTTACCAATGGTAATTCAGTAATAAAATAATTTATAAAAAAAGGTGTGAGAAGAGTAAATTAGGAAGTGATAATAAACCCACCTCCACCTTTAAAGATTTTAGGCTTCACACCATATCCCATCAAATCGTATTTTTTTTTTAATTCAATTATAAGTCGTCAATATATTTGTGGCTAGAATGAACGCACAACGCTTTCCTCCATTTTCACTTCCTAATTCACGTCCCCTCTAATTGAGGCTCTTAGAGATGCAAGCCACGGATCGATAAGCTGTTGCCGTAAGAATAGCTGCACTTCGTAATTTTAATTTTATCTTAAGGAGGAGCCTTGCGATATTATACAAATATATCAATGCAAATCGTTTGTTTGTTTTTTTTTTCCTTTCTCTTTTGCAAGAATAAAGACTAGCAATATCAACTTCCAAATTGAAAACTACAACATATATATATATATATATATATATATATTATATGACGATCTCCATATTAATAAGTATTAATTTCTAACGTTATCTCGTATATTTTTCCGGTGTCAGCCCAGATACGGAATCTCTAATTAGAAAACAACCTTAGCCAATAACATATACACATATATATATATATATATATTATATGACGATCTCCATATTAATAAGTATTAATTTCTAACGTTATCTCGTATATTTTTCCGGTGTCAGCCCAGATACAGAATCTCTAATTAGAAAACAACCTTAGCCAATAACATATACACATATATATATATATATATATATATATATTATATGACGATCTCCATATTAATAAGTATTAATTTCTAACGTTATCTCGTATATTTTTCCGGTGTCAGCCCAGATACGGAATCTCTAATTAGAAAACAACCTTAGCCAATAACATATACACACACATATATATATATATATATATATATATATATATTATATGACGATCTCCATATTAATACGTACTAATTTCTAACGTTATCTCTTATATTCTTTTTCCCGTATCAGCCCAGATGAGGAATCCCTAATTGGAAAACAACCTTAGCCAACAACAACAACAATAATAATAAAGGAATTACCAAACAAATGGAGATTATTATCACTAATATTACAAAGGAAAAAAATTTTCGGAATGATCAGATCACAAAAAAAAAAAAAAAAAAAAAAAAAAAGAGCTTAATTCTACCCTTATATAAGGGGAAGATTAAAACTTGTCAATATACGCCTCAACCCTCACACTTTACATACACCCTCCCACAAACTTGCCTAAACACTTTAAAAATTTAGAATCATATTTCTGACAAAAAGTTCAAGTAAAAGAAAATGTTCTCCAAAATTTCATTTACTCTAGGTTTCACTCTTTTTCTGTTGGTGTCATTCGCAAGAGCGAGCCGAAAAGATATTGTTAATGTGCAAAAGTTTGCAGTGGGAAATTATGGGACAAAATCATATGACATAAAAGAAGTGGTTCCAAGTGGTCCAAATCCTAAACATAATTCACAACCAGAAGGAGGAGGAGGAGGAGCAGCAGCAGCTACAACATTAGATACGGAGATTCCGGTGCCGAAAACTTGGTCGTCAAGTTCATGGCAGCTGAAACGATTTGTCCCAACTGGTCCAAATCCGGACAAATCTTCCGAATCGCCTCCGGCTGTTTAGTCGTTTTACTACTACACTAAAAGTTATGTATTATTCTTCATCACGAGGAAGAAACTTATGCAAGCTTGAATAATATTCTATAATAAAGATTATATGCAATCTAAGGAGCTTGGTTCCTAGTTTGTGCACCAATCATCATAACTTATAGGAATTTCAGAATAATATATTTTATAATTATTTATAATAATATCTGTTCACTGAATGAAAAAAGAATATATAATATTTTGTAGTAACCGCAATATATACTTTTTTTTTATTTTTATTTTGTTAATGTCGAATGTTATATCATAAACGACTGGGAGAGTTTTTCTCCAGTGATTCCATGAAACTGTTTGTAAAATGGTTTTTTATCTGTTGGTAGAGAAGACAGATGTATCGACTTATACATCAACTCAGTTTACACTACTAGTGTGTTTAGGTAGCATGGTCTGAACCAAAACTTTTAGTTTGAATAATATAGCATGTGAAAGTTTTAAATTGTAAGTTATTTTTTCTTGATATTATAAGTTACTTTTTCTTGACATTATAGTAGTAACTAAAAATTTTGATTTAAATGAAGTAGCCAAACACATAAAAATGGGTTTGACTGTAGTAATTTATTAAATCATACACCAACAATTACGATAAACATCATCAAGCGTGTACATAGAACAACGCATAGACCCTGATGTTCCATTATTAACAATAGTTTTTGAGAAAACCACTATTAAAAGTGCCACATTCATGATATTTTTAGCGGGAAAAAAAAACATCGTCAAAAGTTGAGCTTTAATACTTATTTTGAAGAAATCATCTCATCATTTATTGTTTTTAGCAAACTTTTAAAAAAATCATTTTGGTCATATTACATTTGCTTAAACTATTTTTTAATGAATTTAACCAATAGATGAATTTGAAAACAATCTTACTTTATGAAACAACAAAAACAATAAATTTCAAAGTAATACACAACAAAGAATCCTCTTTGATGAGAATTTTCAAGAACACAATTCCTGAACAACAAGAATCTCATAAACTGAAAACAAAAACAATAGCAACTTGGCATGACCTCTTCAGATTGTGAGAACCACAGGAAAAATTTGACAGCCATTTATTGATGTTGTACAAGAACTGATGCAAACGATGCTGTACAACCATGCATACAAGAGGAGGAATGCACATGTGGGCTTGGAGGGACTCAAGGGCAGCGTGTACATGATCCTTTAAGCTTGCCAAGTGAACCAACCACAAGACTTAGAGCCAAGCATTTCAAAGAAGCATTAAATGGACTAATCCAACATGTTTGGGCTAAGACATACATGTGGAGGCCCAACATGAGTGATCCACAAATTCAAGAGAGATTAGTCACCAAGATTGAAGTTCATGAAGATTCCGGATAATGTGGCCTTGTGCATATCAGCTTCTTGGGAACCAAGATTTGCCATGTCAGCAAATCTATCAATTAATTTCTTTTATTATTTAGATTTGTAAAGTTCAAATTTCAAATTTGAAAACTTCCTTTTTCTTTAGGGATAGGTTTGTTTTAGGATTGGGATAAGATTATAATGATTTAGCTTTTTTCAGAATATGATAAGATTATCTAGCTGAATCCTATTCAAATTTAAGCATTAATTTCAAATTTTAGGGATTTGGGGGCTTAAAATTCATGGCCTATATATAGTGTAATGCTTAGAATATTTTCAATGAACAATTCAGATTATTCAATTAAAGAAAGTCTACTTCATCTTGATTCTTGAAGAGGACTTTTACACTTGTCAAGTTACTTCTTGTGGTGTTCAAACAACCAAACTTATCATCTTGCTTCTTGAGTTGTTCTTGAGATTCTTGGTGTGGCGTTTTTAAACAATCGTAGTTCTTGGTTCTTATCTTACTGTGTAACGAGTCAAGACTCAACAAACTTGCGTTTTGATGCTCTTGGGGTTCAATTCAATGTTTGGGTTTGGGTTTCGTCACATCATTGGCGAGGTTCATATCAATTGGCATTAGAGCTTTAGGTTCCAAGGCAAGTTTGATTATCTTTATATGCTTTATTGTTTCTTTCTTGAATTAGGGTTCTAAACGTACCAAACCAAAAAAGAAATTGATTCAGAATTTATGTATTAGGGTTATTCTTCCTATTTGAATCACACTAGGATTTCTTGTTGTCTTTCTTTCCATTGCCTTCCTGTTGCTGGCCAAAATTCTTTGTTAGTGTTTTGGTTGGTTTTGGTCGAATTCTTGAGAGTTTGTTTGCTTGCTAACTGAAGTTCAGTGAGTTTAGGTTTCTTTAAACTTCTTGATTCATTCTTTATTTTTTTTCTTTAGCAGCTTATTCATACTTTGTCAAACAAACAAAAAAGGACGTGAAAGAAAAGAAAAGAAAAAAAAGAAAGAAAGAAAAGAAAGAAAAGAAAGAAAAAAAAAGAGAAGAAAAAAAACAGATTTGTTGCTGCTCATTATACGCGTAATTTCTTATGGTGTTGACCTAGCATTCCTTACTCGTGAACCATTATTGACACTTTTAAATTGCTTGCATCAATTTCTTGAGATTTTCTTAGTGAATATTGTAGTTTGTCTTGGTTGTTCATCACCTTGAATTGCTACTTGAAACTTGATTGTTTATGAGTCTAATTAAGAATTAAAGAAGACATAACAAGTGAAAAAAGGCAAGAGTGGTGAGAACATTAGAGGGTAAAAGCCGTTTGAGTGCCAAACACGAGAGTGAGTGAATCTTTCTTGAGTGAAACACGTGAGGGAGTCCTTGTGAGGATTCTAATCTTGTTTTACAGATTCTAAACATGTCACACAATCAAGAAGAAAACTCAATTGATGAGGTACAACGACCAACCACTCCGAACTTACAATTATAGGGTCTGTTAGAGGAGATGAGATGAATGATAAGGGCCAAATTAAAGCAAATACATGAGAGGATGGATAGATTGGAAGAGGCGACAACTAGGGGCAGCCTCAAGATGTTCTCGTTAGGCAACCACCTAGGCATGTGCAACCAAGGGTTCAATGGGGAGATGTTGAAGAGGAGTTGGAGGAGTTGGGTGAACCACAAATGAACCGAGCCAGGTTTGGGCGTAGTTATGGGAATAGAGAAATTAGGATGGGTAGACCTAGGCGAGATGATGATTAGGAAGCGTTAAGGTGAAGATTCCATCCTTCCAAGGTAGAAACGATCCTGAGGCTTATCTAGAGTGGGAGAAGAGAATGGAGATTGTTTTTGATTGTCATAATTTCTCTAAGCTCAAAAAGGTAAAACTTGTTGCAATTGAATTTACCAATTATGCTATTATTTAGTGGGACCAATTATTGAAGGATCAAAGGAGAAATCAAGAACGTTCTATTGAGACGTGGGATGAGATGAAGGAAATCATGAGAAGACGTTTCATTCCAAGCTACTACCATCTGGAGTTGTTCAACAAATTGCAATGTTTAACCCAAGGATCTAAGAATGTAGGTGAATACTATAAAGAGATGGAGGTTGCTACGATTTCAACGAATGTGGAGGAGGACGGAGAAGCCACCATGGCTAGGTTCTTACATGGATTAAACCGTGAGATAATGGATGTGGTGTAGATACAACATTATGTGGAATTGATGGATATGGTGCACCGAGCCATTAAAGTTGGCCAACAATTGAAGCAAAGAAACATTACTAGGAGGAGAACAAGCATGGCTGCTACAAACTCATGGAAACTAGCCCCTAAATGGGATGAATTTCTATCAACCAAGCCTAAGAGCGAGCTTTCTAAGGATGCCAAACAAGTTACAACACCAAAATAAGTTAACACCGAGTCCTCTCTTTCTAGAAACCATGACATTGAGTGTTTTAAATGTCAAGGCAGGGTTCATATAGCTAGTCAATGTCTGAATAAAAGGGTGATGGTGATAAATGCTCAAAGAGAGATTGAGTCAGAAGATGAACAAGAAGACGAAGTAGATGACATGCCACCTCTTGAAGACTCCTGTGATGGGCAATATGAGATGGAAGGAGAAACATTAGTGGTAAGACAAGTTCTCAACACACAGTTTAAGGAAGAAGAAAATAACTAGTGGGAGAACTGTTTCATGCTCAATGTTTTATGAATAACAAAGTTTGCAGCATTATAATTGATGAAGGAAGTTGCACCAATGTGACTAGCATTGAACTAGTGGAGAAATTAGCATTACCGACCTTGAAACATTCATGACTATATCAGCTTCAATGGCTGAACAATTGCAAAGAAATCAAGGTAACAAAATAGGTGTTGGTGGCATTTACTATTGGCAAGTATAAGGATGAGATGCTTTGTGATGTGGTGCCAATGCACGCATGTCATATCCTATTGGGAAGACCATGGTAGTACAATTGGCAAGTCACACACAACGGTTTCACTAATAGGTACTCCTTTTTGATTAAAAAGTAGCCTATATCACCATTGACACCAAAACAAGTTCTCAAAGGCCAACTAAAGATGCAAAGAACAAGTGAAAATAGAAAAGAAAAAGAGAGAGAGGCTGAGGCTGAGAGAAAAGAAAAAGAGAGGAGAAAAAAAGAGAAATGTAAAAACGAGAAAGAAAGATAGAGTGAGAGGGAGAGAGTTGCAGCCTTAGTGTGTGCAAGAGAGGGAAAATACAACTTTATTGCAAAGACAAGTGAGATCAAGAGTGCTTTGCTTTTGCAATAGCCCCCTTATAGTACTCATGTACAAGGAGGCCCTTTTGAATATTAACAATCTTGTCGGTTCTTTGTCAAGCAAAGTTGTTTTTCTTTTGCAAGAATTTAAAGATGTTCTTCCCAAAGAGGTGACTTTCATTTTACCTCTGATTCAAGGAATTAAACCTTAAATGGATTTCATCCCTGGTGCAACAATTCCTAATCGACCCGCCTATAGAAGTAATCCTGAGGAGATGAAGGAACTTTAATGCAAGTTAACGAGTTGATGGAGAAGGGGTATGTTCAAGAGAGCATGAGTCCATGTGCAGTTTCGGTGCTGCTAGTGCTTAAGAAGGACGGGACTTGGAGAATGTGCGTTAATTGCAAGCCATCAACAATATTACAATAAAGTATCGACATCCCATTCCTTGATTAATTGATATGCTAGACAAATTACATGGATCTTATGTGTTTTCTAAGATTGATCTTAAGAGCAGATATCATCAAATTAGAATGAAAGAAGGTAATGAGTGGAAAACTGCCTTAAAACAAGACATGGTTTGTATGAATGGTTAGTTATGCCTTTTGGATTAACTAATACTCCTAGTACTTTCATGAGAGTTATGAACCATGTTTTGCATGCTTTCATTGGGAAATTCATAGTTGTATATTTTGATGATATTCTGATTTAGAGCAAAAAATTGAACGATCATGTTGAACATCTAAAACTTGTTTTAGAAGTTTTATGAAAAGAAAGGTTATTTGCTAATCTTAAGAAGTGTACCTTTTGCATGGATAAGCTTGTGTTTCGAGGTTTTGTTGTGAGTGTTAGAGGGACTGAAGTAGATGAGGAAAAGGTGAAGGCAATTTAAGAGTGGCCAACGCCTACTTCAGTAAACCAGGTATGAAGTTTCCATGGCTTGGGTAGTTTTTACCGATGCCTTGTTTGGGACTTTAGCACCATTGTCACACCCCTAACGGAAGTCATTAAAAAGAACATCTGTATAAGTGGGGAGAAGAGCAAGAGAAGGCATTCAACTCATCAAGGAAAAATCAACTAATATACCTTTTCTTGTTATACCTAACTTTGCTAAAACGTTCAAAATTGAGTGTGATGCTTCAGGTATAGGTATTGGAGGCGTGTTAATGCAAGAGGGAAGACCAGTCATGTACTTTAGTGAAAAGTTGAATGGAGCAGCCCTAAACTATCCCATTTATAACAAAAAATTGTACGTATTGGTTCAAACTTTAGAAACATGGAGCACTACCTTTGGTCGAAAGAGTTTGTGATTCATACAGTTCATGAATCCTTAAAGCACTTAAAATGGTAGCATAAGTTAAGTAAACGCCATGCCAAATAGGTGGAGTTCATTGAGACATTCTCATATGTGATCAAATACAAACAAGGTAGGGAAAATGTAGTTGCCGATACACTTGACTTTCAACTCTTGATGCTAAATTGCTTGGATTTGAGTACATTAAGGAGTTGTGTGCAATGGATTTTGATTTCAGTGACTTGTTTAAAAATTGCACTAAGAAGGCATGGGAAATTCTATTTGCATGATAGGTTTCTATTCTGAGAAAATAAATTATGTGTCCACATTCATCTTTGCGTGAATTACTTGTTCGAGAAGCACGTAGTGGTGGATTAATGGGTCCTTTTGGGGTAGCTAAGACTCTAGGAGTATTGTATGAGCATTTCTTTTGACCACACATGAAACGTGATGTAGGGAGGATTTATGGGAGATGCATTACTTATAGGCAAGCTAAGTCTAGACAACAACTACACGGTTTGTGCACACCGCTTCCTATTCCTAGTGCAACTTGGGTCAATGTTTCTATGAATTTTGTTTTACCTAGGACTAAGAGGGGGAGAGACTCAGTTTTTGTGGTTGTAGATACGTTCTTTAAGATGGCATACTTTATTGAATGTCATAAAACCGATGATGCATCACATATAGCCAATTTGTTTTTCAAGTAGCTTGTTAGGTTGCATAGCATGCCTAGGACCATTGTTTCTGATCGGGCAAAGTTCTTGAGTTACTTTTGGAAGACTTTGTGGGGAAATTTAGGAACTAAGTTATTATTTTCTACTACTTGTTACCCATAAACTAATGATCAGATAGAAGTAGTGAATAGGACTTTGTCTACCTTGTTACGTGCTATCATACAAAAGAACTTGAAAACTTGGGAGGATTGTTTGTTGCACATTCAATTTGCTTATAATTGATGTGTTCATCTACAATTAAGTTTTCACCGCTTGAGATTGCTTATGGTTTTAATCCATTGACTCCTTTGGATATAACTCCTTTACCTTTGAGTGAAAGTGTTAACTTAGATGGCAAGAAGAAAGTTGATTTTGTTAAGCAGATTCATGAGAAAGCAAAGCAACATATAGAGTGACGAACGGAGCAATATGCAAGGCAAGCTAAAAGGGACATAAGAAGGTTGTCTTTGAATTAAGCAATTGGGTTTGGTTGCATTAGAGGAAAGACGTTCAAAACTCCTTTCGAGGGGTCACGAACCATTTCAAGTGGTGGAGCGCATAAATGACAATGCATAGAAGCATGAATTACTAAGTGAGTATGGTGTTAATGCAACCTTTAATGTTTTTTGACTTATCTCCTTTTGATGCAGGTGACGATTTAAGGACAAATCCTTTTCAAAAGGGGGAGAATAATGTAAACAATGCTACACAACCATGCATACAAGAGGAGGAACTCACATGTGGGCTTGGAAGGACTCACGGACAGCGTGTGTATGATCCTTTAAGCTTGCCAAATAGGCCAATCATAAGACTTAGAGCCAAGAGTTTCAAAGAAGCATTAAATGGACTAATCCAACAAGTTTGGCCCGAGATATACATGTGGAGGCCCAACATGAGTGATCCACGAATTCAAGAGAGATTAGTCACCAAGATTGAAGTTCATGAAGGTTCCAGATGATGCAGCCTTACATATATCAACTTATTGGAAACCAAGATTTGCCATGTTAGCAAATCTATCATTTAATTTCTTTTATTATTTAGATTTGTAAATTTCAAATTTCAAATTTGAAAACTTCCTTTTTCTTTAGGGATAGGCTTCTTTAGGATTAGGATAAGATTATCATTATCTAACTTTTATCAAAATAGGACAAGATTATCTAGCTGAATCCTATTCAAATCAGGATAAGAATATATAGCTGAATCCTATTCAAATTTAAGCATTAATTTTGAATTTTTAGGGATTTTGGGGTTGAAAATTTGTGGCTTATATATAGTGTAATGTTTAGAATATTTTCAATGAACAATTTAGATTATTCAATTAAAGTATGTATGCTTCTTCTTGATTCTTGAAGAAGACTTTTAGACTTATCAAGTTAATTCTTGTGGTGTTCAAACAACCAAAACTTATCATCTTGATTCTTGAGTTGTTCTTGAGATTCTTGGTGTGACGTTTTCAAACAACCGTAGTTCTTGGTTCTTGTCTTGCTGAGTATGTGTCAAGACTCAACAAACTTAAGTCTTGAAGATCTTGGGGTTCAATTCAACGTTTGGGTTTAGGTTTCGTCACATTGTTGGTAAGGTTCATATCAAGAATACAACTTTGAAAGCTTTATCGATCCTTTCCAATTCTCTCTCTAGATTATTCCTGTCTTTCTCTCTCTTCCTGTGCTCTTCTCTCATTAACTCTAAAACCCACTTTTCAGATTTTCCTCTACCTGAAAAGAATAACAAAAAATCCTAACAAGCTCCTATATATACAAGTAATAGACCTTCTACAATTACAACTTTGTAATTCTTGTTTCTCACTAACACACATAACAAACTAACTATCATAACAAGATTGGCTACTCTAAGTCTAGTCAACATGCCACATCACCATTTTCTAATTGTCTCAATTCTCAACAATCTCCATCTTGAGACAATTAGCAATTGTTACTTCTAGGTTTTATTGCTTGTCGAGTAGTACACACTTTCACTTGAAGCTTCTTCAAACATTGATCAAACTTCATAGCTAGTAGTGACTTGGTGAGCACATTAGTAGGATTGTCAATTGCACTGATCTTTTCCACTTTGACATTGTATTTATCAATTATTTCCTTGACAAAGTGAATCCTTATGTCAATGTGCTTAGCCCTATCATGAAACACTTAATTCCTTGTGAGATAAATAGCACTTTGACTATCATCACTCTATACAGTCACTACTCCTTGTTAAATTTGAAGCTCTCTGAGTAGTCCTCTTAACCATAGGGCCTCCATCACAGCATCAGTAATTGCCATGTATTTAGCCTCTGTAGTAAAGAGAGCCACTACATGTTGCAAGGCAGCCTTCCAACTTATATTGCAACCACACACTTGAAAAGTGTATCCAGATAGTGATCTTCTAGTATCCAAGTCACGTGCATAATCTGATTCTGTAAAACCTCTCAAACAAATGCCTTCATTATACTGATCCTTGTAAATGAGCCTAACTTCTGATGATCCTTTCAAAATGAGTACACGTCATTCAAGAGTCATGTCTCCAATGCACCAATAGATGTACCTTTAATTAATTCAAGATGTCACCCTTTGATATATCAAAAGACATAAGTTAAGAATACGGACTCATTGATTCATTTCAGAATTAAGATATAACATATATGATTGTCTAAAGTGAATTGATTTATTTAAATAGAATTATTAACTAAACCAGTTCATCTTTAGTCCCAATCTAATATATTGTCACTACTTGTGGAGTCCTACTATGATGACCAAGACAGCTTTCGTTAGGGATATTGATGACATAACAATCTTAAAATGAATAAAGTGCCCAAATTCGTTGGCTTGATTGCGGACCTTTTATATTTAGACTGTCACTTTAAGATTTATGTCTTCTATTTAATCTATCTATCATATATATGATCTTAAATGTTTAGATTGACAGTCTCGGACTTTTGTTTTCTTATTATACATTCAATATAAATAAACATAAAGAGGGCGATATTTGATATACGACACAATAATAACTCTTTATTGAATAAATATCTCAAAAACTTACATCATTTAATCCTTAAGGTACCTAGTATAATACTATGCTAAAATCATGCCTTGCAAACATCGGCACCATCGAGGGCCAAAGAGAGTGATTAAGAGAGAGAGAGAGAGAGAAGAAAGACTCGAGGGGACAAAGAAGGATGGACATGGGAAAAAAAAAAAAAAGAAAGAAAGATCTATTTCAGGCTTTGGGGATATTTTTGGTTCTTTATGTTAGTAAAATAAGGAGTATGCTATTTATTCTACATTGACCAAACTTTTGCTATAATTTATTAATATACTTGTAAAATATGCTATAGCTTGATATCATTAAGATATTAATTTCGTTAACTTAAGTATTGTTAGTGTTTAAGGTTTTTGTTGGCATAATTGGCATATAATTATCAAAAAAAATTTTGTGAACTACCAAAATTTATAAAATTCAGAAAGCTTTGAGAAGATTTACTAGTTAGAGATAAATTTAAATTGAATTAAATCTTATCATGAGATTTAAATTTAGTTTGGATAAGGTTTAGTTTTGGAGGATCACACGTTTAAAGAAAATCAATTTAAGGAGATTAAGATTTGGTTGACATGCTCTTCTAAGCCAAATCTTACGCATGTTCTTGTGTCACATGTTTTCTGTTTAGATTTTAAATATGTTGCAATAGATCATGCGGTGAATTTCAATTTAGCTAAGATTTGACTACCTGTAAATATTCAGTCAGTTCGTATATCAAGGGTGCAAAATTTTGAAAATGATACACATGTTGCGCAGTGAGTTTTACAATTTACATCAACAAAGCTTTGGAGAAGAAGCTTTGATATTCAAAAGAACATATTCTGCTGGCTTAAAAGGAGTTCATTGACGCAGAAAATCAAAACAAGTGGTACTCGTTGAACAAGGCCATTAAGAGATTGCAGCACAAAAGTGTCAATAAAAAGATAAAGTCTTTTGTTAATTAACTTCAATTAGTTCTTGCAATTTGATTTTTTAATAGATTGTTCTACATTTGCGCAGTCCTGTAGATGGAGGTTTATAATACAATATAAAAATTGTCTGTGTTCTTATTTATTTTATGCTTTTGGCAGTTTAAGATTAATTAAATTTGGTAAACTAGTAAATCAGAATTATTAATTAATTTATCCAAACTCAAAAGCGTACGAAGTAAAGACAAGTCTCAACAATCCCTAGATATATACCATATTCTGTTTGTGTGTGTGGAGAAAATGTATTGCAACAAAAAATCCATGAATCCACATGAGAAAGGAGATTAAGAAAAAAACCAAGAAACAACAATATTCTAGCGATTTCATTTTTTTCCTTATTGTACATAAAATGTAGTAGGAAACATATGGATTTTGATTAATTAGCAGTCATTGCAAACTTACAGACTAAAAGAATAATTAGTTCACTTACCACAAAGAGTCTTAAAGATGGAGGCAATGACAAGAGACTCGTCATCTACATGAAACTAGCAACATTCCGTGTTAAATAAGATAGATGATGATCACCATACTAATTTTTAACTCTCGTGGTGGTGATGATGTAGGTGAAAATCAAGGTCATAAAAGGGACGGAATTAACGAATGAATATGGTAACAAAAGTTAGCCTGAGCGTAATAATTCTACAAAATGAAATGAAAGAAAAATCATAAGCAAAAGCAGCTTCCTCAGTAACATCAAATGTGCCTAGCCAATTTCCTACTTTAGTGTGTGGATGTCTTCCCCACGGCCTTTGTAGAACTTTGAGCTATCTTGTTGATTGTCTAGAGCCTCTTCTTTTAGGGTTTCTGAAGAGCAATTAAGAACAAGAGTTTTCCCATACTATATCGAAATATTTTTATTGTAGACTTTTATAATCACAATAATTCACTTTAATATGAACTAAAGCATGTCATGGACATCTTTATTGATCTTAATTTTGTTAATGTATGTATGTTAAATATCATGCTATAATAGAATGGACACATGTTTTATTGACTAGTTTGAGACCCATGGACTTCCTCTCTAGTTAGCACTTTGATCAACCCATTGGAACAAAGAATCTCTCTAGTATATTTGGTGAAGCCCACAAATATGAGCCGTTAAGGTATAGGGTAGAACATATTATATATATGTGAATAGGGCTAGGTGGTTCATGATTGAAGTGGGTTCTGTGTGTGTTTAGTGTTGAGAGAAGCTATTGCAGAGCAGGGTTCATTATCCTTATGTTTCCTCTTCTTTAACAGCAATGGTTTCTGACAACTTAACAGAAGTGCTTAGAGGTAACCCATGAAACTTATTATTTGTGACATGCTCTAACTCTAAATGGCTATTGTTTGATGAGCTAAAAGTTCATCAATATGTATCAGAGCGATCCATTTAGTGTTTGGGCTGTCAAACTCTGTGTAATTGTTTGTGGGTATAAAACCCAAATTTGAAAATCATTTTTCACTTAAATATATGCCATATTATGCTCATATTTTTCAAATATATGTTTTAGGTGATGATTTCGTTAAGGTCTAAGGGTTGATTTGACTGATTTGAAGTTTTGAAAAAGGCCAAATATTGATTTTAAATTTCTTGAAATTTTGATCATTTTTGAAAATTTTGATGTTTTGAATCGTCAAAAACAGAGTTCAAGAGGCCAAAATATAGCCGCATCAAGTTGCGAGTCTGTTTCTGGTCGTTCTAACCAGACAAAGGTCAAGGACAACATAAATGACAAGTCATTTTTATTTCTATATAAAATGATTTATTGTTTTAAGGTTAAGAAGCTATTGTAGTTTCTAAAAACAACATGTTGTTTTACTGCATATGCTTAAAACAACATGTCATTTGATAAGGTTGAAAATTGAAAATTAAAAAAAAAAAAAAACCTATTTTGACTAATGCATACAAGCTTATCTGAAGTCTGTTTTGACTGTTGTGTTTGTCATTTTTCTTCGTTTTTCATTTCCTACCCATTTATAAGATTTGTTTTGGGTTTAAGCCAACATGAAAGGATGTTTATGTTGATTTACGTACTTTTTTGTGACATATTTTAGTGGTGTTTAATTCTCACAATTATTCAAACAAATTAGCCTGTGCATTGCATATATAATTTGTTTGCTGATTAAATATCATAAAATTCTAGTTGTGTTGTTTGATTTTACATGGCATATTTAGTTGTGATAATATGACAATAGTAAATGTTTATGTACTTGTTTATCGTCAGTCTAAACATGCCCAATTATTCGGTATAATTGTATCATTGTATGTCGTACAATTTTATTGATTTTCTCTTTTTGAGATAGATCTTTTGTATATATACACCCCTTATATGGATGCATATAAGCTACCATATCAAAATATTTATATTGATTATTTGTTTTTTTTTAATTTTTATATATTTTTCTGGATAGTTTTCATTCTCACTAATCTAGGACCAAAATTTTCTAAGAATATTTAATATTCCATATTGTGTGGTCATATTTTATTGAATTCTCCCAAATAATTTGTTATTTTTAGACATATAATATGGATATTAATTTAAATTTCAAAGCGCTCATTTAGTGTTTATTGTTTTTAATGCCACATTCATACTATTCGTTGAGGCTTTATGATCATATTTGTTTTACAGTAAAAATGAAATATGTAGTAGATGCTCACGTGCAAGATTAAACTATAAGTTTAACTATTCTTGAACTATTGTTATTAGTTGATGTCTTCTTTTGTGTGAGTGTTATATATTCTTTGATTATGTGGTCCAAGTGGGAGAGTATTAGAAATATTGGTATGTGAACTAGTATGACCACTTAACTCACATATTATTGTGAAATAATAGATTATGAGCATGTGTAGATAAACTTATATATATTGATCATGTTATATGTAAGGATAAATTTATATATATTAATTATGTTTGAAGGTCCATGTAAATGATAGAATTATTTTATCTATAGTTTTGTCACTTGGTACGATGCTTGAAGCTTAAGCTTGCCATCTTTATCTATCTTTTAGTTATTCATATTATTATTTGATTTGTTGTATCATATGGGTATTGTTGCTATTAATTATGCAGTCAAAGTGGGAGAATGTCAAAAATAATTATACATGGACTTGCATAATCACCAAGCTTATATTATGGTCAAATAATAAGTTAAAAGTGTTATTCATTAAGTTATGTATTTATCATATTGTTAAGGTCTATACAAGCTTTGATGAGACGGTTGATGAGGGCTAAATTGGAGCAAATTCATGATAAGCAATTAACTTATCATGGGAGCTAGTTAGTTAAGAAGGAGCACGTTGGCCTTTAGCTGTAGCAAATGCACTCTATTTATATGTTACCATTCGAACCGAGTGTTAGGTGGGTTTTACTGATGATTCGTGTGTCACATCAAAGCTTGTTAGAAGGTAGGTGGCATGTGTCATGGCCCCCGCCGGTGGATTGGCCTCTATCTAACGGCAAGAGTAAGGCTATATGTTGGCTTTTTGTGGTGAGTGGTAGTTTGTCCGAAGGCTCTGACAATCTAACCTGAGCTGGCGTTTTTCCTGGGGAGGTGAAGGCGTGCGCCGTGGACTGCAAGGGACCTATAGAACACCTTGGGATGTAAAGCCAAGGTCAAAAGGTTAAATATCGTCTTCCCTGTTACATCTGCCGAGCATATATAGTTTGCCGAGGATACGATCCTTGGGGACGTCACCAAGCACACCCCCAATAGTCACTACAACAAAACCACTTGTATCTCTCGGCTACCTTTAGAGTGGTGGGTTGGTCGGGGACGACCCATCAATCCATACTTAAAAGGGCTCATAGCCGAAAAGCTCCGACCACCATACTCGAAGCCTTCGTTAATATTGAATCAAATGGTTTCATTCATTGAGACCAATACACTTGGTCGGACATTGTTTTGTCCACTTTCTCCATCCCTGTCTATCAAAATGGTCAAAAAGAAAGGAAAGCTTGCTTCTTATTCCCGTGTTCGATCTCCAATCATGATCTACTATAAGGAAAGTAGCTTAATTTGTTTGAATCTAATCCATGCAATATCAGTGATTATGATAGGAAGAGTTCTTCTGCAGCTGATCCATCGATAAAAGAATTTTTTTCAACCGAGGGGCATTAGTCAATCAATGAAAAGGAAGAAGTAGTTTGGCTTCCATTCCCTAGTCTAGGTTTGCCCGCTTTCCGGATGAAACTGTGTAGAGAAGTACTGCCAGTGAACCAGGCGGGGCACTCGACAAAAGGAGAGCCCATTAAGCAAGTACGACAAATTGGCCTTGCTGAGCTTCATTAAAAGACAATAGCAAGGACCACCACGGGAGGTCAAACCAAGGACCTATAGAAGTTGGGGCTCGTTCCTGGTCAATATTGGATCAAACAATAGAGGGTTGTAGTACTGTCTTCTTTTTTTTATAGATTCAATACAATAGGGAAAAAGAGCATATAGTTCCCTAAAGTAAATTGTGTTTAAATGTTTATTTGCTTCTACCTTTTCCTTGGCGATTTGTCCTTATTTTCCTCGTTAATGCTACATTCAGGATGAGCATGGCAAGCAAATGAAGTAAATAATATTATTATAGTACCTAACTGATATAATGTAAAGCTCTCATATGCCAACTTGGTTCCTAAACAATCTTGTAATCTTTTTTTTCGCGCATTCCATCTTTTTTTTTTACCTAATTAAACTTTGATTTATTAAGAATTAATTATAAAAATTACTCCAAACTATGACACTTATAACACTTTCCCCCTAGTACTTACATTCGTAACATCGTTTCCTTCCATGCATGTTCCATTAACAAATTTCACCCTTCCGTTACTTTGAGCAAGGGAAAATACACGCGTTACTCATTTAGATGTCTTTGGTGAGCTATTAAATATGCAATTATTATTTTGCCCACCTAATAAGGTAAATATATAATTTGAATAGTGAAAGTCCATCATCGATCTTCCCCATACTAGTTCTCATATTCGTGTTTACAGAACTGAAGAGTCTCCATCGATGGCAAGCAGTAACAATAGTGGGAACAAGAGGACGAACGACGGCCATGGGTGGAGTAGACATACGCAATATTATGTTTTAGAAGCATAAACGAAGGGATATGCCCAATAAAAATTAAAAAAAAAAAACATAACAAAATCAACATAACCTCGTGAATCAGTGCATTCTTAGAAAGAAAAAAAAAATAACAACAACAACAACAAAAAACAAAAAAGAAAAAAACTAACTCAAAACAGCATAACCTACTGACGGTAAATTTTAAGTCAAAATAAGCATAAACAGAGGGATGAAGGAATGTCTCAGATAAAATGAAAAAAACTAGCAAAAAAATATATAAATATATATATATATATATATATGTATATATGTATAAAACCTCCTAAAACGGTAATTTCGTAGCTAGAAAAAAGGGGGAAAAAAATGAACAACATAGAACCTAATGAAAAATGGAAAGAATAACGTAAAAAGGTCTTAAAAGTTTGAAACACAAAACGTACTGCAGCATTCAACGCTGCGATCTCCCTCAGTTGAAGCCATTAGAATTGCTCCAATGCTATTGCCATCCATGAAGCTGAACCTCTTGTCAACTTTTTCAAAAGTGCTCTATCCCTGAAACCCCAAACGTTTTTCAGCTTCCAATTGTTGTTGTTGTTGTTGTTCTTCTTCTTTTCCCTAAGACGTAACAAAGCCTCTACATGTTTCATTTTGTCTTAATACCCTCACTTTTTTAGCCACCCACATTGTATTTTCTGTTCCTACAAGTAACTGAAGGAAAAAAATTGTTAACAAAGCATAGATTGGGGAGAACCAATGTTATGAATACAAGTTTAAGAGACAAAGTATAACAAACGTCATATTTCAGGGGTTTTAATAATTAATCCATTTGTTAATCATGCACGTGTAAGAATGAACAAATTAAGTATTTAGTATTTAATTGGTACAAATGACGTGACATTTTGCAAGTGTACAAATCGACTCAAGTAATATAATGATGAAAAAGTTATCGTGACCACAATGATTAATTTAACAATTACTGAAATTATAATATCTTTAACTTTATTTAGATAATATAAATTGAATTGAAATTATTAAAAATAATTTAAATTAATACAAAAACAAAAATAAACAAAACTTAAAATTTTATTAATAGAAAGTCAATGATAATAAATCACTAGCATAAAAGTTCTCCAAGACAAATGCAATTGGATTCCAATTATTAACCAACATTATTTATTATTCATTTGTTACAACGAGAAGCACTAGTATTTTATATATTATTTCTTCTAGGAATGATAGTAAAAATATCTCTAGAATGTAAACATACTATCGTTCGATGTGAATTCCGCTATCCTAAAGATTCATTAGGATCTATGATTATCTTAAATGTTCATGCAAGTTCTACTACTATAGCTCGATGTCGCATGCACCTTACAGTTAATTTCATAAGAAGCTATTTCTAAAAATCTCATTCTAGGGGTTTCCATTTAGGTCTTCAAAACAATTTAAATATTGGCTGGATATTCAAACGCATTAAACACAATGAAATCAACAACAATCATGAATAATAAACTCTTGAAGAAAATAAATTCTTTGAAAGAAAATAAATTAGAGTTCAAACATTCGTTGTCTTGGCTACATTTGTAGCCCTAGTAAAATAAAGCTTAGTTCATAATTGAAAACACAAAGATTATCATAAGCATAATAATATTCATGTTCAATTATAACACTAAATTAAAAGATTGAGAAAAGAAACGAAAAAATAGAGAAATCTTGAGCGTGGTTGCTCTTGATCCATCTTCAAACTCTTCTCAAGTGTGCTCTCCAAAAGCTCTCCAAAAGTATGTAGAAAAGTCCCTTTGAAAATCCCTAAAAATGCCTATTTATAAGTTGAGAGGCATGGAGAGATTAAAAAAAAAAGAGGCAACTTTTGGTGCGTCCTGGGTTTCAAACACATCACTTTTTGCAGGTAGTGCTGCAGCGCTATGTGGATAATTTTTAGGCACTATGTCAATAAAATTCGTAGCGTTGCAGCTCTACAACCCAGTGCCTAAGCGCTATGTATTCTATCTAATTTTTTACAAATCACCTTTTAAGCATTTCAACATCTCTTTTTTTTTTTTTTAGGAATTTTCAAAAGTAAATAACTAAAGTAAAAAATAAAAATAAGGCTAACACAAAGATAACTACAAAATCAAAACACAAAAGACAACAAGCCCCCCAAATTTGAAAGAAACATTTACCCCAATGTGAAAGAAAAAAGATAAGAAAAACTCCCTGAATGTAATGGTCTAGTTTAGCACATGCTTCTAGTCTTCTTCCTCTTCCTCATCATCAAAAGCAAAGGTCGACGGTGATGGCAAAGACGGTAGTTGTTCCCGTCATCTTTTTTTCTTCTTTTTTTGTTGATTTTTTTTTAGCTAACAAATAATTATTAATTTCTCTCTGTCTCTTTCTCTAATTACATCAATAATAAGAAAAAGATAAAAATAAAGAAATAAAAATTACTAAAACTAAAAATACTTAAGTTGCCTCCCAAAAATCGTTTAGTTTAATGTTCTCTGCCTGACTTTGTTGCTTTTCTTTAAGTCGAATCCTGGAAAAAGATAGATGTACCTTATGTATCATGACACCTCTCCATGTAATGCTTAATTGCTACCTAGGAACTTTGAGTCTTCGTTCTTTGCCTGGATCAAATGCATGTGTTGGGTTGTTTTGAACATGTTGGATCTTCGGAATAGAATCCACTCTCATGCAATTCTCTTCTTCATCTGGCAGCTTCATTGCCATGAACACCTTAAAGGTAACTTGCTCATCCTGTACTCTCATCGTCAGCTCTCCCTTCTGCACATCAATTAATGTTCTTCCTATGGCTAAGAAGGGTCTCCTAAGAATAAAGGGTATTTTACTACGTCCCTCCATATCTAGCACAATTAAGTCCACAAGAAAGATTAACTTATCCATCTTAACTAAAATATCTTCAATAATGCCCCGTTGATACTTAATGGAACGATCTGCCATTTGAAGACAAATATTAGTATTTAGTGGCCTTTGGTTTTCCTAAACCCAACTTCTGAAAATCGAGAGAGGCATAAGATTTATACTTATGGCAGTGCTTTTCCGTAATAAGACTCACCAACGGTGCAAGGAAAAACAAAACTATCTAGATCTTTCAATTTTGGTGGTTTTTTTTTTGCAGGCAGCACTATACTCCTCAGTTAACGCAACTGTTTCAAAATTCTCTAACTTCCTCTTATTAGAGAGAATATCTTTCATAAACTTTGCATACATAGCATTTGGGCTAGAGCATCTGCGAAAGGGATATTAATGTGGAGCTTTTTAAATACCTCAAGAAATTTGACAAATTGCTTATCAAAATTCTTCTTTTGTAGTCTCTGTGGGAATAGAATTCTAGGTTCATACTTCTCTGTCATTGGCAACTCCTGCTTTGTTGCTACTTGCTCAGTTTCTTCTTTTATATCATCCATTTCTACGACCAGTTTCTTCTCCCCATTAGTCTTCAATGGTGGGTCATGCCATTGCCTCCCACCACTAGTTTGCCTTGCATTGTTCCTTGGGATTAGGAATTGCGTCGCTTGGAAGTGTTCCTTGTTTCCTCGAAGATTGAGCTTGAGAACTTGCAATTTGCCCAATTTTCACCTCTAGATTATGGATAGCCACTGAGTGACTATTTAGAAGATTGTCAGTTTTTGCTATATACTGTTTGGTTTCATCCATGTGTTGCTTTGTAGTCAACATAAATTGACCAAACATCTCTTCTAAATTTCTTCTCTTTTCCCATTGTTCAAACCCAGGGGTGGGTTCAAAATGTTTTTGAGTGTTTCGATGAGAAAAGTTTGGATAATTCCTGAAACTAGGATGATAAGTGTTGGAGTTTGTATTCCATTGTTGACTGTTATAATTTCCCATGTAAAGAGCTTGTTCCGTTATTGATAGACAACTGTTGCTTTTATGATGTACTCCATAGTGCTCACAATAAAGAATTGGAGTATGCACCAAATTTACATCCTTTGTGTCCAATCTTTTCATTAAAGCAGCAACATGGCTTGTTAAAGCTGCCAAGACATCAACTTCAAGCACTTCGGCTGGTTATCCTGCTAGTGTCCTTTCCTTGAGGTACTTGTATCTGTTAAAGGCCATCTCATCTAGCAAGTTGAAGCTTTAATTAGTAGTTTTCCTTATCAAAGCACCACCTACAGCTGCATCTGCCAGTTTTGTATTTTTTCAATCCAAACCATCATACAAGGTTTGGATTTGCATCCATTGTGGAACCTCATGGTGGAAACGCCTCAGCAATTCTTGAATTCTCTCCCAAGCTTCGGATAAAGTCTCTCTGTCATACTGCTAGAAAATACTGATCTCACTCCTCATCTAAATAGTCTGACATGGCTGAAAATACTTGGCTAAGAACTTATGAGCAAGACCATCCCAAGTAATAAAGTAGTCTGGAGGATGAGAATAGAGCCAATTCTAAGCCTTGTCTCTTGGAGAAAAACTGAATAGCCTCAACCTGATAGCATTAGTTAAGACTCTGTTGAACTTCAAAGTATCACACAACTGCAAGAGCTATGTGATATAAGCATTGGGGTCTTCATTAGGCACCCCCCAAACTGGCATGTATTCTGGATCATGGAAATTACCGTCGGTTTAAGCTCGAAGTTATTGTCTTTCATAGCTGGTGTAGCAATGCTTGATGGAATTCCAGCAACATTGGGGATAGTATTATCCCCCATAGCCCTATTGTCAACTGCTATAGCTTGAACTGCCCATTTTGCTATATTATTAATCACGAGCTTCCCTTTCTTCTTCTCTTGATTGCGCTTATGGAAAGTTTGCTCAATCTCAGTATCAAAGTTTGTAAGGCTTTTAGATCGACGCGTGCACAAATGACACCTAAAAATTATAAAATAAAAGAAAATTAAAATCTAAGTTAAAGTTAAGAATACTTAGTATTGATATTGCTAAAATTAATCCCCGATAACAGCTCCAAAAACTTGAAGTGAGATTTCACAAGTGCACAAATGGACTGAAGTAATATAATGATGAGAAAGTTATCATTCCCACAAGGATTAATTTAGCAATTACCAAAATTGTAATATACTTAACATTATTTAGACAATATATATTGATTTTAAATTAGTGAAAAAAAATTAAAATTAATAAAAATAGAAATGAACAAAACTCAAATTTTATTAATGGAAATTTAATAATAATAAAGCACTAGAGCATACAAGTTCACCAAGACAAATCCAGTTTGATTGGAATTATTAATTAACATTGCTTATTAATCATGTGTTAGAATGAGAAGCCCTATTTTATTTATTATTCCTTCTGGGGATGATAATAAAAATATCTCTAGAATATAAACCCACTATCGCTCGACATGAATTTCATCAGTCTAAAGATTCATTAGGATGTATTGTTCTTTCAAATGTTCACGTAAGTCATATTATTGTCGCTCGATGTCACACACACCTTATGGTTAATTTCGTAAGAAGCTATTTCTAAAAATCTCCTTCAACGGTTTCAATTTAGGTTTTCAAAACAATTCAAATATTTGCCGGATATTCAAACAAACTAAACACAGTGAAATCAACAACAATTATGAAAAACAAACTCTTAGAGAAAATGAATTCTTTGAAAGAAAAAAAATTGGAATTCAAACATTCATTGTCTTTGCTACACTTGTATAACTGAAAACACAAAGATCATCAGAAGCATAATAATATTCATATTTAATTATAAGACTAAACATTGAAAAAAGAAAAAGAACGTAGAAATCTTGAATGTGGTTGCTCTTGATCCATCTTCAAACTCCTCTCAAGTGTGCTCTCCAAAAGCTCTATAAAAGTCTATAGAAAAGTCCCTTCAAAAAGCCCTAGGAAAGCCTATTCATAGATTGAGAAGCAAAGAGATTAAAAAAAAAAAGCAAGTCTTGGTGTGTTTTGGGCTTCAAATGCATCACTTTTCATGAAATAGCACTGCGGTGCTATGTTAGTAAAATCCGTAGCGCTGCAAAGTGCGTCACGGGAGCCGCAACGCCCATTGTGGCGCCTAGGTGCTTCTTGCTTGCTCTATCAAAGTGTTCTAAAGCTCTTTTTAGTACCTCTAAGCCGCTTCAAACCATCATTAATTCAAATTTAGACTCACTTGCAAACAAAACATAAAGATCACAAAAACCCTCAAAAACTAACTAAATATCAAGTTTAAACGATACCTAATTCATGAGTAAAACTCACTCATCAACAAACTACAAACTATTGTGAGATTCAATCATTAAAAAAAAAAGGGGGGGATTAATTAACACCAATAACCAATAACCCTTAAACTTTAGGGTTTCTTTCACTTGGCTCTTTATACTTTAAAAATTATCATTTTACCTTTACACTTTCAAAATTACTCATTTTACCTTATAAACTTTAAAAATCATTACTTTACCCATAAACTTTCAAAGCTCCTCACTCTGTTCCCTCCTAAACTTTAAAAATCATTACTTTACCTCTGAACTTTCAAAGCTCCTCATTTTGTCCTCCTAAACCTCTAATTTTTCGCTCAAATAAACAAAATTAAGCCTACATAATTCGTAAATAGGAGTGATAAGTGCTCTGCGTACAAATCACGTAAACTTAATTCTATTTTTTTTAACAAAAAATCAAAAGTTTAAGGGTCAAAGTGAAAAGCTTTAAAAGTTCAGAGACAAAGCGGTGATTTTCAAAATTTGAGAGCCATTAAGGTTAATAATCCAAAAAAAAAAAAACTATTATTATGTTCAGTGATGATGAAGAAATATCCCATAGAAATTTGCTACCATATAATTTGGAAAACTACCTTATGACTCGAGACTTTCGTCACATAAATTTACATTGAGAAGCTACCGTTTGATTTATTCATCCTTTTTTTTTTTTTTTTGCGGAAAAAGATAGGATGCTCTCTCTACACTAGTTTTATTCTTTTTTTTTTTTTTTTTTGTTTCTCTTTTCCTTCCTTTTTTAAGGGTTGTTCTTAAATGTTGGAGGATATTCACTCTCGTTAGCCATTGAACAACAAAGATGATTAGATTCTTAAATAAGATTACAGAGATGCTGAAGATACTCCGACAAATCCAACCTGAGTTCTTTTCATTCCCTCGTAAATTCCATCTTTACAAAACAGACAAGGCTGTCATTCGCATTATTAAAATTTCATGTACAAAAACAGGAACATGAACTTGTCAACGGTATAGACTACAAAAACATAATTGGCAGTCCTTTCCGAGAACAATATGTGGTATTTTAACTAGGTCAGCTTTCGCCATAAGGATCCCTTGGAAGCTGATAAGCACTTCACCCTTGGGAAAACAAAACCAGCCTTTTGGGGGTTTTTATCAACAAGAGAATTCTCATATATCTCTTTGCACTCTTGTACAACCTGCTCCACAAGAACAACATTATATCAGATTTTCAAAGGATAGAACTCCAAACCTCTCTAAAGCATCACACGGTTTGCACCAAATGCATGGTGACCAGAGAAAACCTAATTTATTTACAAACAAACACTCGCAACCAAGTAAATTGAGCAGCAGGAACCTTTAGTGGGTTTTCACAACAAAGAAGAGAATCATTTTCACGGCGATTCACCTCATACAGTTTTAGCAATGTGAAGCAAGAACATATATCCGGTAGCTTATGATATCTTCCGAGTTGCTTGTACTAAGTTTGCAAAACCAGAGCCCGTAACACATAATATTACCAAGCGGACCTCATGATACTGATCACCACTTTAGAGTAAAATCCATATCACCAGAAACTCAGGTTTGCATCTAATTTTTGCCTATACTTCGTAGTTTGTCTTTAACCAAACAATATAGTTGGCATCATACCTCTTTGGCATCTTTTCGTGGTATTCCTTCTCTGAGCCCCACAAGTTTCTCAACAACCTCTGGCTGCAATAGAGGTCACCAGACAGTTAACAACTCGAGCTTAACAGGCTTCAACAAAGAGAATTACATGTGGCAAATTCACAAGAAAAATTACATAATACCGAATCAGAAATTGGCCTTGTGTAATGTACCTTTTGCAGTTCCAAGCTAAAATAATAATAAAATATTGCATTTTAAAGCAAAAATACGTTATACGAATTGTTTCCACAGTTACCGGGCAGTCAGGTTGATGTTCAAGAATATTTGTGTAGACAAGTGTGAAGGTGTCCAAGCTCTCTGCTGAAGCAAGTTCTCTTAAATCACTCAGTATTCTTACTCTGCTTTCAACTTTCTGTAGGTGAAGGTTCAAGAAAATCAGGAGTGGAAATGGACATCATTATTTCCGCACAAAATTACACATACACAAGCAAGTTAGAAAATTTATGTGAAGTAAGAATGCGCTATTTGGCAATATGTCAAAGGCGTTGGCACTTACAGCAACACTTATATATTCCCTGAAAAAGTCCATGAGAACCTCTTCGTCTAATCTCATCCGTTCAATTGTCTCTTCCTTGATGTAGTTCCTCTACAAGTCATAAGCGTGCAGACAATTAAGTAAAAAGAAACAAACGAGTTGATAAGTGAGTACATACAAAGAGTCTCTCCCAATAAATAAACAAAATTATCTTTTTCTCCATGATGTAGTTCCTCTATAAGTGATAAGCATACAGACAATCAAGTAAAAGAAACAAATGAATCTATGTGTACAGAGTCTCTCCCAATAAGAGAAGAAATAAAATTGTCTTGACCTCGCTAAGGTATAAAAAGCACATATTATTCCTTTACTTTTGAAAATCGTAAAAACCTTAGAAGAATGATATGTAAAGACGCTACTATTACATGTTGTAGTTAAAAAATAAATAAAATAAAAAATAAAAAAAATTGCCACTTTACACTAGGAGACGGGTAATCTTTTCTTCACTGAACCAGAATAAAGTTCTAATGTAGTGGTCAAAAGAAACATATCAGACTTTATTTTTTTTAACAAAAAATACCTGCGTTAGAAGATGATCAACATAGACAACCACTGTTTCCTCCAGGCAAGCCTCAACAAATCTTCTAAATGATCTATCTTCAATGTACCTAACAAAACATTAAACCCCATTAAAGTGGCATTAGTTTCCATGACTATGCATATAAAATAACAAAGCCAAAACCAAATCCGAGCATATAAAGATAGTCTTGTTTAATTAGACAATAAATGTTTCGAAGTCATGTGAAACATCAAATCAAATACAAGGCTCAATGCATCCTCATAAAGCATGGAGATTAAAATATTGATTTTGTCAACACTTTTAAAGAAACAGAAGAAATTTTGTTCAAAGTATACATGTGTAGAAAGGCAAGTAGTCCTAAGAGAGACTGATGCAAAGTTAAAGAACAACAGAAACAAAACACAAAATTTTCACATTCAGCAAGATAAAAATATAAAGGGATTTCCCTAACTCCAACGAAGAGGACAGCCACAAAGAAATGAAAAACTTGATTCAATCGCAAAGGAAATCCCCCTTATCTAGCAGCCTTTGAAAATATTTACCTCTCTCCCCAACCAGATCATGCAAAGATGGCCAAAACTGCATATCTTCAAAAAGCCTCGACTCCTACACTTATCATTTCCCCCAAGCAATACCCATAGACAAATCTCTGGACATTTTCGGTATCACCCACACCAAGTTAAATTCCTCAAGTAGGCTAAACCACAGTCCTAGGGATGCCTTACAAGGAGAGAATGAACAGTGAAGCCTATTTTAGGCTACTCTTTTGCATAGTTTGCAACACTTAAGTGAGTATGTATTTTACCATAACCAAGAAACCCAGCGTAAACTAGATCTTCGGTTGGCCATAAATAAATCGATAGATCCCTTTATCACTACACCCTATACTCAGCCAAGCCCCTTGATGCAATATAACAACGCAACAAAAAAGAATAATGATAATTGTAACAAGTAAATAACCAAATAATAAAAATAAAAACAAAAACAAAAACAAAAGAAAAAAGCAAGTCCAACTCTGCAGCATTCATATTCCAGTGAAAAAGAAAATTCCTAGAACTAGCTGCATCTAACGAGCAGTCAGAAAAAAAATTCCAATCTATAAATAAATATGAAAATTCTTGAAATTTTTTAGGATGCTTTTTGGGCAACAATCGCTTTCTGCTTTTAGCATCATCATTTTCACAACAACAAACTTGTTCTACTTTAAAATGTGGACAAAATCAAACTTAGAATTCATGGAGAAGCAGTAAATTAGGTTTACCAATTCATGGAGAAACGAAACTTACATCTTCACATCTGTAAAATAATCACCAAAAGTTGCAACTAGATACTCAGTAACCTGCCCCTCGCACCACTCTGGAATATTCATAGGGGAAAAGTACACGAAATAAGGAACTGAAACTTGACGTGTCAAATACAAGTTTACCATGGAAAAATGCTGAGAGACTACAAGATGAATGAAAATGGGGTTGATCCACTAGAGTACTATAAAAACTACAAGCATATGTTACCTTTATGGTAAAGTTTAACAAGTAACTCCTGAACTCCTGGATCTTCAAATATAACACTAACAGTTAGGTGCACAGCTTCCTACAATCAATTGAAAATCTAGTGAGTTCTAATCATCCACAAAGTCATACAGCAAAGCAACATGCGTTTCCTAGACCAGACCACCCATATACTGGTCAGTGAAGGAAAAAGCTTGTAACAATTTAACACAAACACCAGGTTCAAGTATCTACCCATGTCCTGTTTTGTGAGTTGTGAGGGGGAAAGGAATGTTTCTTAGTGTATGTATATCTAAATGCACAAAAAAAGTTATAAGTGTGTTTGGGAACTTAATTCTGACTTCCTAGTTACAACAGCTATAGTGTAAAGCTCTCATATGCTACAATGTAAAGCAAAAGCATGCTGCAGTTTAAAGCTCTCAGATGCTACAAAATTTTGGTTCTACCTTATTAGTTCAAACTACGTTCTCAACCACTATACATTGTTCCCAAGAAAGCAAAAATGAACAAAAAGAATACAATTTCCAGTGTGTATTGTTTCCCAACAAAGAACTGGAATGCTGTGTTGTCAAATCGCTGGCACATAATTATATATCCAAGATACCAGGATAACCGTTCAGAGGTATATACACATAAACCAAGTAAATCCTATTGTCCACATCAAAATAAGGAGAGAAAAAAACACACACACATAAACATAAATCTCAAGTACAGATAAACTACGCATTAAGCTTAGAACAAAAGGATGCATGTTAATGAACATTGCTCATAGGTATCTGAAACAGTGCAGGACACGAGACATGTGAATTATTTAAAGATAAACCTTAAATAGGAGTATATAAGTACATCGACTGAAAAAAATTATCAAACCTTTGCAACCTCCAGAAAACCTTTGCAAGTGTCCTCAAAGTTGACCTGTGGAAAGGAAGTAAGATAGATTTGAAAACAAAAGAAAATGCCAAGCATACCCAAAGCCCTTCTACAGGACAGCCAAAAGGGCCAGTCTGGCAGTATTGTTTTGTTGAACTTTGATTAAAAAACAGGGTAAGCTGTAAATTTTGTTTTACACGTGAATGCCAAACGCAGAATATAGGTGTTTGATAAAAAAAATAATTAGACCATAATAGACAAGCTTTAATTCAATTAATAAAATATTTTACCATTAATATAGTTCCAGCTTTTATTGATAATGCTATGGTGAACAATCAACATTCATAATTTTTTTACACCAAAATTCTAAAATATATAGTTTTATGGGCACGTTTTAAATGTATTAATAATTGTTGAAATATTTGAGTAATTTTTGTTTCCTTTAAAGATAAACAGAATGGGTAGATTTAAAATTACAGTTCATCATTGAGGATATTTCAGTAAATAAAAACAATAACAGCAGAAGCAACTGTGCAAAACAACCCCTAACGTATTTCTCAAAAAATTTAGAATCTGGCCAGCAAAAATAAGGTTTACCAAACACCTTGACTTGCTACGGATCTTTAGCAATGACAAATGGGCAGAAAATAATCATCAATTTCCAATTACGAACTCCAATGTCTAAAACAACTAAAATGAATCTAATTAACAGTACAAATACGCTCCACACTTGTTTACTTCATCAAATGTTAAAAACAATAAGAAAAATTACCAGATTTAGTAAAGATTATGCTTGCAGCAGAGTGTGTGTGCGAGATCAAGAGTGTGTGTGAGAGAAAGGAGATGAGTGTAAACTTCCTTATTTTTAGCTTGCATTCCCACTATAAATTCCAGGCATTCGCTCAAGAAATATTAGATTCAACATGCATCACAAATTAATATCGCAAGGTATACACTAAAAACGCTAAAGACCTTATAAGGGCAAATTTTAAATCCATGAGGCACAGAAGAGACCAAGCAATCAACTGAAAGCTAAAAGGAACAGATTGAACATTGAGAAGCAACAACAGAATTATGCTAGGCGTTGGAGCTGTTACCAAGGGAAAATGAGAAATACGAATAGAATAAAAAATTCAGACTGCTAGGGTATAACCTGCTCAGCATAGTTCTGTGGAAGAGCTTCTACAATGCTATTACTGAGCTCCATTGCAAGATCATAGCATCGAAGATTATTGTTAATCTGAAAATAAAAGTAAAAATTTTCAAAAGAAAAAAAGTAAAATAGACAAGTCTGTATATACGTACTGCACGTGCACCAAAATTATGGTCAAATACTAGTGGGTAAGTAATTACAGACCATAGCACACAGAGGTTCCAAACCAATTTCAGAAGCAGGTTCTTCAAATCTCCGCCTTTCGGCTGCTTGAAAGTCGATCATCACCTGAAGAATTACATATAAGTTATTACCTGCACTGCACAGTATTTCTATATTCCTAAGATCGAAAGTATGCTTCATAATAAGCAAAGTTAGTCATCTATTGCAATAATAGTAGCTAAGTACCTGAATTATTGCCAATGAAATTCTATATAGCATGATATCAGTACTATTATCACGGACAATTTGCACTTGCTCTCCGAGAATCCTGAACAAATCAACAGCAGCTGGTGTATAAAGCTTTCCATCTTCATGTTTCTTTGGTGGTTGTATCTTATCAGCGTCTAGGATATTCAAGTACCATTTCTGGAAACAAATCAAGCAGTTAATTGTTAGGCAATAAAACTTATCAAATTAAAGCAGAAAAATTATTGATAGTCTTACCCTTGTTGTAGCTTGCATTATTTCAACATACGAATTCATAAGGGGATCCATTGCACCACTCTCTGAACAAACTTGAGCCAGAGACTCATCAACGCCTAGTCCAATAAGATTATCTTGGTATTCCACTACCCAGCCAGTTACCTAGTTTAAGACAACAAGAGATTGCAGCATTAACCTAGAAACAATAATAAATAAAATTAAATGACTAAAATACTAACATCTACTCTTTACATTAAAATATCAAGTAAAACTCTATTTTTGTTGGTATAAATGTATTTCAACAGTGGCACATATTCAGAAGAAAGGCAAAATAGAATTTGAGTCTGAAATGGGTTCAGCCAAAATCGTAAATACAAAGTAATGTTATACATTTGGTTGAAATAATCAACCAGAGCATGTTCAATCGTTATTATTTCATTTAGCTAGCCAGGCTAGATTTCTCTTACAAGAGACAATACAATCTTTAACTATGAGAATAACATATTCTAGAAGCACAAATAATAGGGAAAATACCTTCAATATCTCTATGCTCGACAACTCATTTGCCCTGTCACTGAGTAATCTAAGCATTTGAATAAACCTTTCCGTATATAGATTCACCATAAGTTGGAATATCTCATATCTGCAGCAGTAGAAAAAGTAGGAGAAGATAAATCTTACAGAAGACTTAAATAAAAGATCCATCAAAAGAATAAACTTAAGTGTGAAGAAAACAATAAAGGATGTAGAAAGTGTCAAAAAAAATCTAATAAATTACATTAGTTCTCTCTACCAGGGGGAACAAAAATGGAAAAGAATACAATTTTACTAAACAAAAGTCAATACAATGCCACGCTAGATCTCACAAGAAAGAGAGAAATCACCACTCGTCATTTAACCGCCAAAACCAGTAGGTTGAGATGATCCAGAATTTAGTCTCAGCTAACCAAAGAGAAATAGAGATTAAAAAAAAATTATTGCAAAACGAAAGGATCAAAATAAAAGAAATTTAGATCCACAAAATTCAAAACAGTCTCAAAGCAGCTGCAGCCTGTAACAAGCTGAATTGCCACAACCACGACACCTGACAAAGCACTAGCAGTCTATTACAGGCTCTGGCTAGCACATTATAGCAAAAGGCGGCTGCAACAAGTCTTTCATGAATGAACCACGATTTAGGATCTGAAAGTTAGGAAGACGGTGGGCAATAACTTGATTGGGCTGCATGTTGTACATTTTGTTTTCTCGACCATAGCACAAACACTCACGTTGGATCACTGCTTTTTAAATCACAGAATAGCCAATGCCAAAGCCCACGTTTTGCAGTGCATATATGCACTAGTATATGAAATCAAGGAAATGGCATGGCAGCTTGACATTCAAAGGAAGAAAAACATGAAATGCATTGGCTCAAAGTTAGCAACAAAAAAATAACGTGCAAACCTTGGGGGGAAACAAGGAGCCACATAGTCATAAATATCTCCAAGCTCTTCTCCAATCTAAAACATCAAAAAGAGAAAATGATTAAAGAAACTATATTTATAAGCTTTTAAATACGGAAGAAGTAATTCAACTACTGATATAAGAATAGAATGAACTAAATCAATACGAAAGAAGAGGACGCGTTTCCTTTCAGAAATATGTGACTTTGCAAAGGAAAAACATCATCATTGATAATTTAATCAATTACAGGAAGGAGGATGAGAGATCCTCTCAGACTCAGAAAAATAAATAAATAAATAAACACAAGACTCAAACTACCAAAGTAGATTCAAGCAAAACAAATTAGACTTAACAACTACATCAGAATTTTGCAGTGCATCTTATAGGGAAAAATGCACTACGACACATTAATGAAAGAAGCCAAGATCCACAAACAATCTTAAAGCATTTATATTTGATACCCACATGGTAATCCGTGTTTCACATCTTTTTATTGGATAAGAAATAGAATGACATCGAGAAAAACAAGAGGCAAGGAATTGAATATAAGCTTGTGTTATTTGGAAGGCCTTCAACATTGCTACTTTGTGGGTTCTTTGGCTAGAAAGAAATCAAAGAATCTTTGAGGAAAAGGAATTGAATAAAGAAGATCTCTTCGAGAAAGCTAAATTCGTGGCTTCTTTATGGGTATCAACAGATTCATCTATCAAGGATTTTCCACTTTCATTGATATTGTTTAGGTATAAAGATTTAGTTTTTGGCGTTCTGTTGACTGTTATTTCCTCTGGTTGTACTGTTATGTTCTGGTTCCTGTTGTTTTCGTTCTCAGATGGATTTCTCATCCATCTTTTTTGTACCTTTTCCTCTCTTTTAATAAAATTTTCTGTTCTCTATCAAAAAAAAAAAAAGGTGCAAGAAAGTCCTCCAGTTTGAATCTAAAAGCCATGATTTAAACTTGGATTCAGAAATGAATGATATTACAAACATGATGAGCATCAACCATCTAAAGCATGTGAATGCAAACATTTTGTACCTCTTTAAACCATGTAGCAGCCACAACTATCGAAATAAAGAACCATATACAAGAATTGGATTTCTCTCATCACAAGGTGCCATCTCTCTACTTTTGTGTTTAGTTTGCAAGACAAAATAACCACCTTCCCCTTTTTTCAAGTTAAGTATATATCATCATAGCTTTTACTCATGAATATGGCCTTTGACATTTCTTTTATTCTTTATTCTAGGAACGGCAAGTTATTTTTGATTTGTGGGCTTGTGTACGATAACATTATTGGAAAAACTATGACGCGATATTGGTGGTCTTATGCTGTTTTTTATTTAAAAATTAATAAATATCAGAAGAGTGTTTATGCTCTAAACTAATTTTAATTACTGGATCTGACAACGAGATGTTAATTTTCAGCAATTAACAAAGATAAAAAAAGACAAATTTAGAAGTACAGGGGTCAGTTGTAAATACCGTTCGAGCTTCCTCTAATGTTGCTTTAAGGTCTTCAAAAACCAGCTGATCCATGTATCAAAGATGAAACAACATATATTATTTCTTTTTGAAACAGACAACATATATTATTTTAGAGGTTGAAATATATGTATGTCATCTCTATAAGGACCACTAACTACCAAAATACCTCTGTAAGCAGCTTGTTAAATCGGCCTTCAACTGTCTTTCTAATTTGTTCGTAGCATTTGTCTTTGTAGCCTTTGCCCTGAACTTTTAGCTTCTGCTGGGTTAGATTTCTTGAAGAAGCGACCACATTGGTAGACTTTCTATGGGATGGAAAACAGGATGAGGAGAAAAAAATCAATTAACATAAACGTTAAGGAGATATCTACGACAAAATTTGTTAAACCACATCAGAATAGGTACTTGGCAGTTCTACGAGGATTTGCAAGTGCTGCCATAGCACCACCTCCCTCAGCCTCAGCTGCTTCCTCCGCAAGTTGTTGATCAAGAATTTCTTGCATTTCAACAACCCTAGAAGAGAAATGCAAAGAAACAACATATGCAAACAATCACATTCACACCAGAGCAAGAGTAGATTGAACCAATAACTAATGAAAAGGGGAATATTAAGTTTGTCGCATCATTGATCAACTTTAAAGAAGTGACACACGAAATTTATTTTATGCAAACAACATAAGGTTTGGTCCAAACCATAAACACACAGATTACAAATGACATTGCTACTCGTAAAAAAGAGTAGCATAAAAATGAAAGGTACCCAAGGTCAGTGAACTTTATCGACTAACTGTACTTGTAATATATTCTCTACGTATCTATGATTAAACTAGCAAATATATTTGAAAAAGTTTTACACAGGGTAAAACATGTTTTCCTCAACTAAGAAAAAGGACAAGCTACGATCAAACAGTGAGGTAAGGACAGCAACAGCTTACAGGACATGAATTTAAAAGCAAGAGAAGTTTTTCAGCACTTACCTCAAAGCACGAACCAGAGTTTGTGGGCTGCAAAGCAAAATAGAGACAAACATTATATAACACAAGATCAGCACCAAAATGCTAGAAACCAATATAGGACATCTTAGACATTAATTTTTCATTTTTTAGTAAGGAAAAAAAATAATTCATTAAAAGAGAGAAAGAGTAATAAAAAAAATGAAGAAGAAGAAGAGAAATGCAAGTCCTCGACCAAGAAAGAGAGAAACAACCAATAAGCTCAACATAAAGATTCCTAATCTAAAAAATAAAACATCCTTAAAGCACATCCTATAAAATTGGAACGATAAAGAGAAGATTAGCATGGCCAATGTGCAAGGAATGACAAGCACAAATCGAGAATCATTTTCTTGAAGCGGTTATACATGACAATAGAAGGTAGGTAAGAGCACCAAAAACAAAAGGCAAAAGTAAAAGTTAAAAACCAAAAAAAAATGAAGCCCACTACATTCACACAAAATCATGACAACAGGTCAAACAAAAGAAAGACAACTTAGAGAGAGAGAGAGAGAGAGAGAAAGTACAAGGAGCAACTTCATGCACTAGTGTTCAAAAGATACAACTATTTAATGGTTTCTAAGCTCATTTAAGATTTTACCTTTCTTTAGAAAGTTTATAGAAGTTGGAAATATGGCCCCACAATGTCTTCTCAAAAGTTTCCCATGTCTGGTCAACGTCTTCAAAATATTCTCTGAGAAATATTTCAGATTAGAAGACAAACTGGAACGAGTGGTCAACCGTCAAACTACGACAGTTCTTCCCGAAAAGAATCAAATCAGATTCAATAATAAAGCTTGAATTTAATCATTACTAGTGGAAGCCATGTGCTTTGGATGTGGGAACTCTATGCGAATATTATACATGTAAATATATTATTATAAGGTATTAAGGTTTAGTTTGTTCTTATAAGATTTTTTTATTTTTTTATTTTTTTATTTTTTTTTATTTTTTTTTTTTTTACTTTCATTGAAAGAGGAATGAAAATTTGTAGTTTGACGAACACCTAGATCCTTTTTTTTTTTTTTTTTTATAAAAGTAACAAATACTACATTACAATTAACAAATAATGATTAAGAGTTCACGAAAATAGAAATAAAATAACTTGAAAGGAGGATACCTTTTATATTTCCATAATAGAAGGAGACAACATGAAATGTAGAGTATTTTTTTAAGTACTACACATTTTTGAAAAAATAAAAAATAGAAGATTTTAGTAGAGGCAAAATAAAGAGAAAATATTTATGAGTACTCATGACAAAATCATATTTAAGAAGGGTGGCTAATAATATTTAAGTTGGGACAAGTAAATAAAAAAAAAGGTGTATAAAGGATAAAAAAATAATCAGAAAGACTTCAACCAAAAAAAAAAAAAACAAAAACAAACAAACACACACACCCCCAAAAAAAACAAAAACAAAAAACAAAAAACAAAAAAACAAAGCAAAACAAAATAAATAAAGAAAAGGAACGAATAATAAAAAAATGCAACTCTCTTTTATATTACTCGGTAAAAAATTAATGGATGCAGATTACAGGAAAAAATACTTTGAAGTATATACAAAAAAAAAAGTACATGAGAGTGTTAAGAAACAAATGTTTATGTAAGATAATTACGTTTACGTGATCCATTGAAAAAAAAAATTGACTAAAAGAAAAAATAATTAAGTAGAGGTAATTTAAAAAAAAAAACATTTTTAATAAAGCATATTAGTGAAAAACTTATTTTGATGAGACATATTTAGAAATATATTATAAAAATACATATAACAAAATGTACATTTAATCAATACAAATGTTTCCGTCAAATATTATCCACACACATAAATTAATAAAACATATTGGAGAAAACATGTTTTGATAAAGGCAAATGAATAATTCTAATTAAGACATACATAAGAAAATTTATATAAAGAAGGCACATTTGAAAAATAAAATTTCTTCAGTGTAGTAATTAAAAAGATATTTACAAAGTTCACATTTGACAAAATTTTGTTTTAGAGGATTATTAGAAAGAATATGAAATTTAAGGACTAAATTTTAAAAAATAAAAATAAAATAAAATAAAATAAAGAACGTTAGCAAAATCTAAGAAAAAGAGTGCGTACATTTTAAAGTAAATTCATGAAAATAGTATTTAAATATAAAATTTAGAACGTAGATCTACCAGAATACATGTTCTAGTCAAGGTGTGTGTTTTCGTCTAATTTTACATATTAAATATAAAACTACTTAGGATGTAGATATGAAAAGGAGAATAATATCAAAACTAGGACACATTCAAAAAACAAAATGGTGGTAGAGAAGTCACAAAAATAAAAAAATATTTATCAAGGTTACGGATGAAAGAATAATATCCTAGAATGTCTTTAGTAAAAAATAAATAATAAATAAAATTTTAGGGGTTAGGGAAGCAAAAAAGAAAAACGAAAAAAACCACAAAATGACAAAATAACTTGACCATCTTTTGAATAGTGCCACAAGGGAACTCCCACATCTTATATAATTATTATAGATAGAAAGATAGATAGATTATAGATGATTATAGATATAGATTAATCTCAAACTATCATCCAGAAAGAAAAATTAGCTCTCATCTTTTAACCGCATTTTGAGATTGCATACAAAAACAGTACTTGTACATATATTGATCATTCCATTTTTTTTTTCTCGTTCTAGTTTACTCTTCTAGCAATGGGGAAGAAATCTTATAATCCCTTTTATATTTTAAAATACCACTTTTTGAGAAAATTTGAACAAAAATCTGGCGTCTCTTATTATAGTTTTCGTTTCCCTGTTTTATAGAGTTCAATTGTAATAGAATGCCACCAGAAAAATAGAGTAAAGAATACCTTAGTCTGCCAACTTCTTCTTTGTGTGATGCTGCAGCTGCTAATGCAAATCTCCGCTTTCCATCAAGAGCCGTTAACCTCTATGACCAATCAATGATAGTAAGAAAGACCAGACTCTATATAGCCAATGTGATGGACATAATTTATCAAAATTTATATGACAACCAACGGGCACCCAAAAAAAAAAAACACACACGCACACACACACAGAGAGAAAGAGAGAATGAGATTTTATAGCCAAAAGAAAATAAGCATATATGCAAAATAGTTGTAAGTAAAACTAGTTTACCTCATAAGTGTTCACAAGTTCTTTGTCATCACTCAGCGAGTCTTGTGCCTCAGCTGCTTCAACAGAAATGGACATCATACCTTCAACATCCTGTATGGGTCAAGAAATTAGTTGGTGAACAGAGCAACCGTAGAGACAAGAAGTTGATAGAAAGAGCTAATAGCCCATTATCCTTCATATATCCAGATTATACCTCACACTAGCATATTATTAAAAAGTTACAAAATATTTACATATTGACTAGTAAGTTTCTGGTCCAACAGTATCACGTTCCTAACATATAACCGATAAGCCAAAAATTTTCCAACTGAACTGATGATAAAACCAGGCTTCATTACATCGCATCGTGGTCGCTATAGCAGAATTTTACAAATACACTGAAAAAAGAAAATGAGCATGAAACAGGAAGCATCACCCAATCTAGAATACATATAATGCAGATGCAACTAAGAACAGATGCTCACAGGAACACGGCCACCAACTCACAAACAAAGTGAACATAAAAACTATGCAAGGTAGAGCAAACCACCTTTAGTGTGGTATTTAAATTGTTCCTTGCATTGCTAAGCAGCTTTATCTGATCGTGGTTATCAATTAAATTTTGGCATTCTTGACATAACCTGATACATGTAAAAATTAAGTTACACAAAAGGGCTATGCATGTAATGTTGTATGAAAGCATTGCTTATGACATTGAACAATGATATCCTCGTAAAACATAATATCTTAGCAAACACAAACAAAATATCCCCTAAAATTGTACGTTTCATTAAAACATACTTTTCAATGGAAAGAAAGTTATCACGAAGATGGTTTATTGTCTTCTCAGATAACGATAATGACTCAAGCCCAGCTTGCACCTGTTCAACCTGTGGTAAAAATGGATTGTATACTTATTAAACAACAAAAATTGTGAAATAATAACAATTTTTTTTTGGCTAAAGCAGACAAGAATTCTTATGAACTTAACCATAAAAAAGACCTAAAAAAAGTAGAAAACAATCAAATTAAGAAAAAAAAAAATTGCAACGGAGCATCCTTTTGCCAAAAAAAAATTATTATTACTTTCTCAAAGGACTTCACAAAGACCTACACTCTAGCAAGCAGAATAATATATACATAAATACATAATATATGTATATTTAGTTCCGTCCCAAACAGCTACATATTTAGTGCAAGTATGATCTTCCGATGAATAAATTCTTTGTTGTTTATGTTACAAAGTCATTGTTACACAAAATAACACTGCTATTTCTTTCATGCAAGACCGGTTTTTACTTTAGCCATCGTCTATCTAAATTCAAAAAAAGCCAAGCATTTACGTTAGAATCTGCACCTGCTCTGCTACCATTGTGCTCAATTGTGCATCATTTGCCTGAGAAAAAGAACAGTGACAACATTCAAAAGGCAACTCAAATAAGAACCAAATTATCTTTCACATCGGGGATTACGAGCACCAAAGAACTGAAATTGAGCTCTGAAAACTCGAAAATTGAAAGAAAAGAAGCTAAAAGAAACAAAAAGAGATTAGAAAGCATTGAATTTTCGCAAAGGCAAAACCCTACCTGCTGGCGAGTGATGTAATCGGCCTTGATGGAGGCGATGGATTGCAGAAGCTCCGGCAAAGGCAAAAGCTTGGCGACCTCTCGGACCGCCGCTTCCTTGGCTTCCACGCCGAGATCCTCCACCATCATTTTGTACAGAAATCACGGTCACCAACTTAAAAAACTTACTTTGTGCATAGAACCTGTAGAGTTATGAGAGAAATTTCAGACAAAATTTAGCAAGAAAATTCGTGATGTGGAGGCTTTGTGTGAATAATTCAACAAGATATTTAGCTTTAAATCAATCACAAAAAGACTTCACACGTTGTCAAATGAAAGAAGGAAATGCAAAACCTGATCTAACTCGTAGCAGAGATTTTTCAGGCGACGAGTGCAGAATGGATTCGACACGATGGGATAGCGCCGGCGTCGCAGCAAGGTGGGCGGCGCAGCGGGGGTGTTGATGTCGGCACGGTGGTAGGCTGGCAGCGTGATGCGTGTATTGAAGGTTGACGGGAAGGAAAAAGCCTTGATTTGGTCTCTCCGTTGATCCCTCTAATTTGCTCTCTCATGTGTGCACGACAAATTAGCTTTGGTCAGGTGGACCAGTGTTGCGTCCGTGGAGATTTTTGTAAATTACAACAAATTAAGCCGCCTTCTTTTGCCATTTATCTTTATTTATAATACAAATAAATATACAAGATAAATAATAGTATGATATATAAATACAGCATAAATTAATATAATTTTTAAAAGCGTAGCATAACATGTAATTTTTCCTTCGTCCACTAATTATGAAAGAAGCCCAAGCCTATTGAAGCTTGCAACCAAGCCCCATGACCCACCACAAAAAGTGGCCTAGTTGATTTTTTTTTTTTTTGGGTTGAGGGAACCTAGTTGAATGGTTTTAAAACGGGAAATTTATTAAAAAAAGCTCTCATGAGTACTCTTGATCAATATTTTTTCCTTTTTTGACTTTTTAAAACTAACCCTTTAATAGTTTTTTTTAATTATTTATTAATTGACCTTTTTGTCTTAATTAAACAAAAATTATTCCTCATCAGAAACAAATTGTAACACAATTTTACTCCCTCTCTTTCCTCTCTCTTCCCTATTTTGTCTAGTTCCTCTCTCTATCTGATCTCTCTCCTCTCTTCTCTCTATGCTCTCTCCCTTTTCGCCCTATTTGTTTCCTCTCTATCTCTTCACTTTTCGCGTCTCTCACCTCGCCCCCTCCCTCTCTCTACAATTTCGTCTGCCTATGACTCTTCTTTTCTTTCTCCCATAGATTGTGCCTTATATCAAAGCTTCTCATCGTTGCGAGATTAAGTGTGTGAATTAATCTTGATTATCGTGAGATCGCACTGCTTGGTATTTATTTTGGTTGTTGCATGCCCTCGGATCAAAGCTCCCATCTACTCCATATTAATCTTCATCTACCGCTCAATTCTCAAAGTTTTGGCAACTTTGTCACTCTTCTGCGATGCAAAACCACCAGATCTTGCCATCTTTGGTTCAAAATCACGCGTGGATCTGGCCAATATCTCGTTTGTCTTTGGATCCAAATAAGGGAATTTCACTTGTCATGAAAATGTTTGTGTTTGGCTTGAAGGATATATTCTTTGCTTTTTTACATTCACGTTTGCATTTTTTTATATGTAAATCATTACATTTTAGAAAAAGCTAACATTATGATGTAAATTGTGCAAGAAGATGTTTGTGATACGAACCCCGCCAAGAACTGACACGACCCTAACTAAAATTGGTCTCCAAGATCGAAATTCTAAATCAGTTTTGTATGAAACCGCGACCCGATGCCCAACAAGAAGCACGAACCTTGGTATGTGAGGACGTCACAATCAGCTATGGACGGACTGATTGATAAGTCTATGAACGGCACGAAATTTTTTGATAAGTTTGAATAGTTCTTTTAGGAACCGAAGAGAACTAAACCTTAAATTGTGTGTAAAAACTGATTCCCATTGAATGAAATTTGTTACAATATATAGTAGTTTCTCTTTTGTGAATTTTTAGCTCCTAATTGCCCATAGAATTTCGGGCAAATCAATTACTAGCCAAAAAAACGCCCAATTTAAAGCAAATAAGGTAAGTTTCCTAAATGACTTAAAAGCCTTACAATAATATGGAATAAAAAACGCATGTTTCTAAAAAAAAGGAAACTAGACAATAAATAGATAAATAGCTGACTCTTCTTGCCACTTGTCGCCTCAAATTGGGAAAGTAACTGAAATAGAAAGTAGCTTGATTTATTTGCAGCCATATGATTACTCGGTCCCTTCTAGAACTTGAATCACGCAGTTGGTCTGGATGTCACATGCAATTCCCTCAATGGGCCTCCATGCGATAGCTTGAGCCCAAGATACTTGAATCAGCCCAATAAACATTTCTTTGAACTTCTTCGCACGAGCTCTTGTAACTAGACCAATGGGAACTTGAATTGGATCTAAATATGTCTCATCCCACGTGCTCTTGCTTGTGCTACCGATGTCCTCATCAGTTTGGCCAAACACTTGGTATGTTTGGTAATTGATGATGCTCAAGCTCTAAGAGCACTACTAGAAGTTGTCACTTACGCAACGCTAATTAGACAACAGTTTCATAGAAAACTGTCGTCATAAATCTCATGGCATTCATTAACATTAGATGTCGCTTAAAAACTATTGTCCACTATTTCATTTGAGATGATGGTTTTTAATATGCTTCAACCATCACGACCTTTCAAAAATCAGAACCTAATCTCTCTCAGTGCCTCTTTCTCGTCGATTCCAATATGCCTTTCTCGCAGCGTCACTATCGTCCTCCCTCTCTCTCCCTATCTTCGAGTGCTGCTGTAGTCCTCCTTCTCTCTCTCTTATCATCCTATGCTTCAAGTGCCAAGTCTTCTATAACCGCAACAACCTCAAGTGATATAGTTGCCCAATTCTTGGCCAAGCTCACGCATCTTTGGCAACAATGAATCTCTTTGGTTTTTGCTTAAACGTAAGTTTCTCATGTTCTTGATTCTCCTTTTTTGCAGAAATTTACTGCATTCTTATTTTAAGAATTTCAATAATATATATTTATATGTATGTATGTATGTATGTATGTATGTATGTATTTTGAAACCAAACAAACAAAACAATGGCATCTCTACTCTTAAAGGAGGTTTTACTCTCTATTTTCCCTAACTCAAAATCAAAACCCTTGGTTTTCTCGGAACCAAACAATGTCGGTTCTTTTCCCAGGGAAAGTAGTTAACTTGTGATGCAATAAGAGTGTAGTGTGCGTATATATATGTATAAAAGATTGTAATTTATATTCTTGTAATTGAAAGATGCAATTTTTATGAATTTGTTTTGATTTTTGGAATAACATTGATTTGGATTATGTGTGGAAATAATTTAACATTATTAGTTTTAATTAGTGTGTTAGTTTTAGTTTTATAAGTGTCCATTTGGTAAGTGAATTCGGATTAGTGATTTGCTTCGAGTTAGTGCAATTTAAACTAGTATTTGAGTTAGTGATTTGAATTGCTATCTGAATTGGTGTTTGGATGTACCTTTAGGTTTTAATCTGAGTATGGAATAAAATTAGAATTTGTGTTTAGAGAGGTAGTGAAAATAGTTTTTGATTTATTAACAAATCTAATAAAATCTTAATGTTAATGATCTTAAAAAAGGTGCAATATGGATCTTAATTTATTCGTCTCTTCACTAAAAACACAATAAAAAAAGAATCATCTCAATTGGATATCAAATGAAGAAGTTATGGTTTTTTTTCTCAAATATAAGAGAGAGAATTTTAGTTTTTACTGTAGCAAAAGTATTCAAGTATCAAAAGTTTAAGGGGGGATGAGAACTCTGAAAACTTAGATTCTTGATACTCAAAGGATTCAAATTTTGAGAGAAACAAACATTTATATAAAGAATTCTTGATACTCGAATCTAAGTTTGAATCCATTGAGTCTAAATAATACTTAAAACAAACAGACCCTAAGTTTTAGTTTTAATAATATTATTTTTTACATATTACTTTAAGTTTCATATGTTATTTTTCGTGTTATTACTTTTATATATATGTTGGTGATAACTCTATGAAAATAGAGTTATTCATGTCCTATAAATACATATATTTTTACTATGTTCTTGATATTTTCATTTAATTTTGTTTATTTTTACATATTTTACTTCTTTATTTAATTTTTGTTAATTTTATTTAATTTTTTTATTTTATTTTAATTGAATTATTATTATTATTGTTAGTCTTCTTCTTCTTCTTCTTCTTCTTCTTCTTCTTCTTCCTCCATTTATTGATTTTACCTCATTTGTGTATGTTGAATAGGCAATAAGGGCTAAAATGACAATATGGAGCAAATTAAGGTCCAAAAAGATAATGAAAATTTAAATCAATGCACGCCCACAATGAATCCTAATTGCAAAAAATTGAAAATCGCTAAACTCGTTCTCCTAGCCATCAGATTGCTTTCATCAGTTCACCAGCAAGCGAGTGGCATGCACCTCCCTACAAAAGCGAGTGAACAGCATGAACGTGGGCCCCAATTGCTTAGGCATTCCCTAGCATGCAAGTTCTAGGGCTACGTAGTTTATGGAAGCTCCCTGTGCTTGTCCCTTGCCCAGCCACATCCAGCCATGTGTCCGCACAATCCGACTTAGCCTAGCTTTGCGAATGCAGTCCCGCCACATGGCAACAACGCCTCAGAGCCCTAATTTGGGTTGCTCCTTTGTTGGTTGACGTGTAGAATATGTGCCCAAAGCTACCAATATAAAGGCTTAGGGTCCGTTTGGTAAATGAATTCGAATTAATTATTTGATTTGAGTTACTACGATTTGAATTAGGATTTGAGTTAATGATTTGAATTGTTATCCGAATTAATGTTTGGATGTGTATTTAAGTTTTAATATGAGTATAGAATAAAATTAGAATTTGTGTTTGGAGAGATAGTGAAAATAATTTTTGATTTATTAACAAATCTAATAAAATCTTAATGTTAATGATCCTAAAAAATATGCAATATCGATCTTAATTTATTCCTCTCTTCACTAGGAATACAATAAAAAAAGAATCTTCTTAATTGGATATCAAATAAAGAATTTATGGTTTTTTTCCTCAAATATAGGAGAAAGAATTTTTAGTTTTTACTATAGCAGAGATATCCGAGTATCAAAAGTTTAAGAAGGATGAGAATTCTAAAATCTTAGATTCTTGATACTTAAAAGATTCAGATTTTGGGGAAAATAAACATGTATCCAAAGGATTCTTGATACTCAAATCCAAATTTGAGTCCGTTGAGTCCAAATAATACACAAAACAAACAGGCTCTTAGTATTTTAGAGATCTAAGATCAACAAAAAAAAAAAAAAGGCTGCTTTGCAGCCAAGGAGCCAAAAAATGAAGAGAGAGAAAAAAAAGAAATAAATAAATTCATAGTTTAGTTTATTTTTAGTTTTAGGATTTATTTTAGTTTGAGATTTATATTTTATTTTTGTTTTGAAGACACCATTTAAGGCAATTTAGTGCTACAAAAAGGGGGAAGAAGAAGAGTGGAGAAGAAGAAGCAACTTGGGTTTTTGTTGAGTTCTTTCCTATGTTTTATTTTTCTTATTTTTGTATATTCTAAAAATGCTTGAATATTGGTGTCATTTATTTTTACTTTTACTTTTATTTTTTTTATTTATAGCTTGATTGTTGGTGTTTTAGGAATTTCAATTTAGCTTATTCATATCTCTTTGATTTTCCATTTACTAAAATTAATTGTGATTGTCTAATTTTTGTTGAAGTGATGTTAATGCTTCTAGTTTATTAATTACCAAGTAGTTGAATAAGAAGCTGTGAATTGCTACCGAAATGGGGGATTTATGAGCTAGGCTAATCATAGAGCAACATAGTCTTAGCGAGATAGGAATATACCCACTATAATTATATAGCCATTAACGAAATCTGGGAACCTAATTAAATCTAATTAATTAATAGACATAGGAATATAGTTTACTAGTTAACATAGGATATTTTCAATTGACTACCGAGAAGGGTTTTCAGAGAGTTTAGGAGGTTTTGGCTATTATTTATCTAGACAATATAATTAAGGCGACTAATGGATCTTTAGTGATATGTTTAGGTGAAATTCGAATCCTTAAAGCATTTTATTTCATTTTATTTTACTTTATTAGTTTCATCTAGTTTATTTAAATTTTGTTAATTTAGCTTTAGTTTTTATTCTTATTTTTAATCATTATTCAAATAATTATAGAGCTAATCTAATTTCAGTAATTATTGAAAATTAAACATAGTCTCTATGGGAACGATATCTGTGCTCTTGATACACTTTATTGCTTGCACGATTTCATGCACTTGTGGATCCAATCAAACAAGTTTTGGCACTGTTGTCAGGGATTGTTTTCTTTAGTTTTTTTAATATCGATACCAAATTAGCTGCAGGATTAATTTGAATCTCTCTTTTGCTTTTAATTTTGTGTTAGTTGTTTATTTTTGTTGAGGCACTTTAAGTTGTTTGATCAACAACTGCTCTTTAATTTTGTTCAACAAGATTTGGAATCTTTATATAGTGTTTGGTGGAGATACAAGGATTTGCTGTTTAGGTTTCCTAATCATGGTTTCTCGAAGGAATGGCAACTTCAAAACTTTCTTAATGGCTTATGTGCTCCAACAAGATATTGGGTTGAAAGTGGAGATAGTACCACCACTTTATCAATAATCCATTGACGAAGCCTATTTGATGTTGGAAGACATGGCGAAGTATGACTATTGGCATTTGAATTGTTTGGAGAACAATTCAAATTTTGTGGAACCATGGTGTGACATTCAAACTCAAAAAAGGAGCCAACCATAGAAGATTTTCTTGCTCAAGTTTTGAGTGGATGACAATCTGCTAAAGGCATCATTTGAAAACTTGCAAAATACGGTGGCAATATGCAAAACTTTGAAGAAGTGAAAGTGTTTCAAGTGTCAACATGAAAGTTTGCCACTTTGAAGAGCCAACACAAAGATAGGAACAAATGGAGAGGCTCAAGGGAAACGATCAAATGCTAAGATGTACAGTGTGGTTTGATGAAGATTATGATTTGACATATTCAAATAACTAAGGTTATAAAAGTGAATCAAATTGCGAAGATGAGGCACAAGAGTCATTGGCAGATGAAGAATTTCAAGAAACCATTATTTTGAGCTCATCAACGGTCTTATCATTTGTACTACTAAGTGATCCTTTTTGGCCATTATCACCATTATCACCATACTATCCACTTTATAAACTAGAGCCAAGATTGAAATTCTCCTATCAAGCCCACCATTTGAAGCTAAATCTTATTAAAGCGATGTGCCAAATGCTTCCAAATCATGCCAAGCTTGAGAGCAATTGCAACCAAGACTCATATGTAGTGTCATATGACATCTACTATGGGCAAAAGCCACTCTTTAAGGAGCACTTCTCCAAAAGTCAAGTCGATGAGTTTAAATCAAGCGCTTCTTAGGAGGCAACTTAAGTTTTCTAAAACTTTTTCTTTGTTTAGTTTAAGTATTAATAAATTTCTAAATTTTGGAAATCTTTTACTTTCATTTTCTATTTTCTTTTGTAGGCACAAGTGGTGGAGCCAAAAATAGAGTTGGAGCCGCAGGAGGCTCATATGAACTTAAAGGATATGAAGCCATGCCTAAGCACTAAAGAGTATCAATGAGGGAAGTTTTCTTTAAACTTTCCTATTTTTTCGTCCTTCTTACACATTAAGGATTGAGTTTGGGGGAAGATTAAAATTTTGTTTAATTGTTTTCTTTTGCATTTTGAACAACTTTTAAAAATTTAAAAAGTGAATAATTAGAGAATTTATGTGCTTTCTTTGGTGATTCTCCTGGATTAATGATGAGAATTATGATTGAAAATTGTGCCATTGCTTATGGAGAAGAGTGAATATTGTCTAGTTTTGTGCTTAGTGCTTGAGTTTGTTTCATTCCGATTGTGGTTGTTTCATTTTAAGCACCATGTCTTGATCTTTGAGTTGTGTGTATTTTTGGAGAATGTTTGTGGTTATGTGATTTTCAATGAACTCCTAAGTCCTAGAATTTGTTTGATTTCTCTTGAGATGAAATCCTAGGTCTCACCTCATAAAGGAAATCACTTAGGCCATCTTTGGACCATTTGAGTCTTTTCTTGCCAATCTAGACATATTCTTGCCCCTAGTACACCTCTTTTAGCCTTAATATATCCTTTCTTTGTTAGCCACATTTTTAGCCTAGTCACTAAATAATTTCCATCCTTTATCCTAGTCTAAGCATTTGATCTTTCTAGAAATTATTTTAGAGCTACGCTAAGTTATAGGGGAAGGGTGGAGTTTGGAAAGTGTTCTTTTTGTGTTATGTCTTTATGTTTTCATTAAAAAAAAAAAAAAAGATGCTACACCCTTGGTTTATAAAAAGAAAGAAAGAAACATGTTTGGGGGTGTACTAGTAAAAATAAATTAAAAATTAAAATTAAAAAAAAAGAAACAACAACAAAAACAAAAAAAAAAGGCAAAAAAAGAAAAAAAAAAGAGAAAAAGAATAAAGTGGATGACAAAAAAGAGTTCAACTTAAGCTTTGAGGTGTTACTTGGAAGTGAAGAATTGAGCTCTACAAGGGTCATAGAATGATTAATGTGCTTAGAGTGTTTTCGGCCATAAATTCTCCCTCATCCTACCTTTAACTAAGCCTTACATTACAAGCTAATGATGTCCTAAGATCCTTAGTGTGGTGTTCGTCTATCTTAGTTGAGAGAGACATGAAAAGCAAATCTATGGGACTTGTTTGCGTTTTTGAGTTTGTTGCTAATTTCATATTTGCATATATTGTATGCAACAAAAAGTGAAAAGACCACACACACATGAAAAATCCAATTAGAATAGCACACACTCTAGAATTAATTACAATGCCTAGGCAATGTTGGAATTTTTCTCTAAGTTATGCTCTATAGTCAACCTTTGAGGAAATTGTTGGAGATTACCAATTTAGCACAAAGTGTCTCCAATTTATATTTCTTTAACTTTTAGTTTTGTTTTTTTTTTCCTATTTTTCTTTCTTTCTCTTTTGCTTGAGGACAAGCAAAATATTAAATTTAGGGGTGTAATAACTTTATAAAAATAGAGATATTCATGTCCTTTAATGCACATATTTTTGTTATGTTCTTGATATTTTTATTGATTTTGTTTATTTTTATAGATTGTCCTTTTTATTTCATTTTTGTTAATTTTATTTAATTTGTTTTATTTTATTTTAATTGAATTATTATTATTGTTCCTCCATTTATTTATTTTGCCTCATTTGTGCATGTTGAATAGGTGACAGGAGCTAACATTACAATCTAGAACAAATTAGGGTCCAAAAATATAATAAAAATTTAAATCAATACACGCCTACAATGAATCCCAATTGTGAGAAATTGAAAATTGTTAAACTCATTCTCTTAGCCTTCTGATTGCTTTCATCAGTCACTAGCAAACGAGTGGTGTGCACCTCCATACATAAGCGAGTGAACCGTAGGAACATGGGCCCCAGCTACGTAGGCACTCCCCAGCATACAAATTCCAATGCTAGGTAGTTCGTGGAAGCTCTTGTGGGCTCATCCCTTGCCTAGCCATATCCAGCCATGTGTCCACATAATCCTAATTAGCCCACCTCCACGAATGAAGTCCCATCACGTGGCGGCAACGTGTTAGAGTCCTAATTTTGGTTGCTCCTTTGTTGGTTGGTGTGTAGAATATGTGCCCAAAGCTGCCTATATAAAGGCTTAGTATTTTAGAGACCTGGGATTGACCAAAAAAATGGATGCTTTGTAGTTAAGGAGCCAAAGAAAATGTAGAGAAAAAAAAAGGAACTAAATAAATTCATAGTTTAGTTTATTTTTAGTTTTAGGATTTATTTTAGTTTGAGATTTAGATTTTATTTTTAATTTTAAGACACCATTTAAGGCATTTTAGAGCTATAAAAAGAGGAAGAAGAAGAATGGAGAAGAAGAAGCAAGTTGGGGCTTTGTTGATTTCTTTTTCGTTTTTTATTTTTCTTATTTTTGTATATTCTAAAAAAGCTTGGACATTGGCATTGTTTATTTTCACCTTTATTTTTATTTTTATTTTTATTTTTGTTTATAGTTTTGTTGTTGCTTTAGGGATTTCAATGTAACTTATTCATGTCTTTTTTATTTTTCATTTAGTAAAATTAATTGCGATTGTCTAATTTATATTGAATAATTATTCTATGTGGTGTTAATACTTCTAGTTAATTGATTACCAATTAATCGAATAGGAAGCCATGAATTGCTATAGAGAGGGGGATTTAGGCTAGGCCAATCATAGAGTAATGCAGTCTTAGCAGGATACGAATATACCCACTATGATTATGTAGCCATTAACAAAATTCGAGAAACTAATGAATTCTAATTAATTAGTAGACTTTAGAATATAGTTTACTAGTTAAGATAGGATATTTCCAATTGATTACCGAGAGGGGCTTTTGGAGAGTTTAGGAGGTTTTGGCTATTATTCAACTACACAACACAATTAAGGCAACTAATGAATGCTTAATGACATGTTTTGGTGAAATTTGAATTCCTAGAGCGTGTTATTTCTTTTAATTTTTCTTTATTAGGTTCATTTAGTGTATTTAAATTTTGTTAATTTAGTTTTATTTTTTATTCTTATTTTTAATTGATTATTCAAATAATCATAGAGTTAATCCAATTTCAGAAATTAATGTAAATTAAATACATTTTCATGGGAACGATATCCATACTCTTGATACACTTTATTACTTATACAATTCTGTGCACTTATAGATCCAACTGAACAGTTGGTTATATTTTATATCTTGGTTTTAATTAATATTTGCTTTTGTTTTAATTATATATCACTTTTTGTGTTGTTATTAATTTGTTTTTAATAAATATTATTGCTTAAGAATATTTCAATATGTTGAGCAACAATTCATTGATATGGAGGTGGAAATGATCAGACAATAAGATAGTTATGAACTCTAGAAAAAAAGAGCCATTTAATCTAGATGTGGATAGAAAAAGAAGAGTAACTTTGATGAAACGTGTGTTTAGGTTGAGATCAAAAAGTACAAAAGAAGGCATACATGAGGTATTTAACTATAACTACACTTTCATTAATTGTCGACATTATAGTTATTTGTTTTTCTTAACTTGGTACTTGTCGTTGTCTAACAATATTCATTTTTATATGCAGTTTCCTTTTGCAATATTGCCAAATATTCAATTTTCTTAACTTATATGACACCCCTATATCACCTCTAATATACTAGGCATAGTTGAGCTTTCGATGTAAAAATGAGCAAATTTGCTCTGTGACTTTTTGGAGAAAGTAGAAACCGACAAGTACTACTTCATGCCAAATAATGGTGGAGGTCATTGGATATTGATCCTCATTCACTCCCCAAAAAGATTGGGTTTCATGGTTAGATCCATTTGGTTAACCATTACACCCCAACTTCAGCCAAATGATTAAATTCTAATTGCATTATTGCTAATTATATTATTTATTTTTGCTAGCTAAATTATAGCATCAATCTTTTAATTGATTATATTTTTAACGAATTGTAATTAGGGCCTTCAATGGGTAAAACTTAAAAACAAACACTAAAATCTTTTTCAATAAGCCATAGGGAAAAACTATATTTCGATGACCAAATAATTAATTGTAAGTAAAAAGACAATTATTGTTATTTAGACTAATGAGTTCCTAACATCTTTTTTAGAAAATACCCCTACAACAAAGAGACAAAGAATGCGACTATTTTGTGCTAAGATACTTGAGAGATATTATAATGAATAGGAGGCATAAGTCTTGACAAGCCAAGATATTTACACCAATAAGCATTTGAGTCCGGTGATGGATAAATGCGCAGAATTTGTATAACTATGCATTAGAAACTAATTATTGAATTGTAATTTTGCACAAGTGTGTTTTCTTATATATGTGAGGTGTTGTATTTTGTTATGTTTTTAATTTTTATAAATTATGGCTAATTTATGTCATCGGTGTATTGTAAGTTCAATGAAACAAATTGAATACGAGAAGACCACCCGTAGGCAAAGCAAATAAAGCCAGGTCATCGAATGGCTAGGTCAACATTAGATGATAGTTTCAGTATAAGACCGTTGTCTAAAGCTTATTTTAGACAGTGGTTTTTTAGAAGACTATCATCTAATTTCTACTATTTCATGCCTAGGTCGATATTAGGCGACAGTTATGTGCATATATATAATATCTCTCGATTAGACGACAATTTTCGTAACCATCATCTAATCTTTAGACAGTAGTTAAAATCCATCTATTGTCTTGTTTGTACTAGCATCGTTCATCACCATAGGTTGTTGACTTGATTTATTCTTCTGCTTGGAGACACAGTCCTAAAGTTTTAAAGCATTGTTAGTAAGTGCTTGATTGGATATTGTTATCTTCTCAAATGTTTCTTTCCATTCTCATCATTTTGTATCACTAAACACTAATTTTTAAAAATCAATGTCATTTTCTCATTTTGTAGTCCCAAATAGTAATCCCCCTTAGACAAAACTCGTTAGCTTTTCTCTTCTTTGTGCTTTTGATCTCGTGTATTTGGTCAAGAATTGAAAGAAATAGATTTAGTGATGGAGTATCAATTTCAAATTCAAATGCATGTATATTTAACTTTATAAATCTAATTTGGTGAGTGGTTATTAATACTACAATACCCTAGTCAGGTTTCAGTTTATTTAGAATGGTAGGGTGAGACTAGCATATAAGTGCTACAAATTCTTTTGGTTAAGATTTACCTCAAATACTTAATTACAAAGAGAAAAAGAAATTTGCCCTCAAACCATATACGTTGGACAGCTCCTCAAAGAAAGTCAAGAGGCAACTATGTTGTTTAAAGGCCTTCAAAAAGGTATTTATATATTAATCAGAGCATGACTTGCGACAGTCCAAGATCCCAGTCGCATGTTTGTCGATTTATGCCACTTTTATATAAGTCCCTAGCACGAGGTTATTGTAAATGATCTAAATGTATTTTTGGTATTTTTTTTCCTCCTTTTTAGTGTGTTTTAGTTTTTCCTTTTTAAAGTTTTTTTTTCTTTACAGATTATGTTTAATTTTGGTATTTTTCTTGTTAAGATTGAGTAGGCAGAGTACATTCTTATTAAGATTGCTGTTTTTATTTTTTTTCCTTCATATGTAATGTCCAATTTGTGTATTTTTCTTGTTAAGATTGAGTAGGCAGATTAAGTCTAACATTTGAATAGATTACAATGAATATTAGTGTTCATAATATTTTCTAGAAAATATACTACATAGAGGGTGTATAATTTGTTTTAAAACTTGCTGAAGAGATTTTACACAAGACTCTTTTGAAATGAACGATTATAGGGAAAAAGATGAGGCGAAAACATTTCTTAATGTAATTTTTGTTTTTTTTGTTGTGTAATTTTTTGGACTGTTTTTCTAATTTTTGTTACTTTTTTTGGTAAATTTTTTTTACAACAAATTAGAAATATGAGATAATCTGGTAGAGTCATCTTGGCTAATCTGTTATTTTTTTGTTTTAAAGAAATATGAGATAATCTAGTAGATTTCGTTTCGACATTTAGTGGTTCTACTCTGACACCCCATGCAGGCAATGGGAGGCAGTTGCCATTTTTTATTTTTTAAAAAAGGATAAGATAATCTGGTAGATTTTGCTTTTACATCAACAAGGTTCCACTCTAGCACCCTACTTTAGAGACTGAAAATGATTCGTATTTTTTTTGTTTTAAATAAAATATGAGATAATCTGGTAGATCCTGCTCTAGCATATACTAAGTCTCACTCTAGCACCTCACATCGGCAACTCAATGTGGATGGTATTTTTTTGTTCTAAAGAAAATATGAGATAATCTAGTAGATTTTGCTGTAACATCTATCATGTTCCACTTCGGCACCTCGGGGCTGTCTACCAATAGTGTTTGGTATTTCTTTAATTTAAAGAAAAGATAAGATAATATAGTAGATTTTGCTCCAAAATTTGCCAAATTATGCCTTAGAAACCTGGCAAGTTCTACTTTGGAACCTGGTGGGTTTCACTTCAGCTCTGGTAATTGGTGGGTTCCGTTCTAGCTTCTACACCTGGTGGATTTTGCTCTAGTACCTTGTGTCAATGATCAGATGTGGTTTTTTTTTAAAATAAAAAATAAAAACAAGAGAACCATGAAGATTCTGTTCTACTACTTAGTAGGTTTCGCTCTGACGCCCCCCAGCCCTGACTAAAGTAATCTACCACACGAGAGAGTGAGAAAGAAAGGTGATTTGGACATTTAATAAATCACCCTTTTTTAATTAAAGAAGGAATGGTAACTTGGATATTTAATAAATCATATTTTTTTAATTAAAGGGATACTTTTGAAAAGAGTCTTTTAGGATGACAGTCTTGAAAAATACTCCTTTATAGGGGCATTCTTTTGCTTTTCTCTTTTAAAACATTTTTTTAGGGAAAAAAATAGAATTAGCATATTTTTGAAATATTTTGAAGCAAATAACAAGTTTCGCAAATATTTGTAATAAATAGTAGTAAAAAAATTAGCAATATTTTTTTTACTCATAATGAACAGATAAGTAATAAAAAAATTAGCGAGCAAATGTTTTATGTTACTGCTATTTACTATAAGCATTTTCAAAACTTGTTATTTACTTAAATGAGTTTTAGAAAAATGCTATCTATTACAATTTTCTTCTTTTTTTGTTCATGGGGAACAAGCCAAATTTTTTAGTAAATTATAGCATATGTTTTCAAAATGTATAGTAAATAGTATATCATGAAATTGGATTTAAAATAATACTAACTACATTTCTCTCCTCCCTCGTTGGCACCAGTGTTGAAGCCATTGGACAATAAATACCATATTTATAGGCAAATCACATATTTGTTGGCTATGTCATTAGACATCACTAGCACCAACAGATCACTGGTAACAGGTAAATAAGTATTTATATACCAATATTTACCGACACATCAATGATGTTAGCAGGGGGCCAATAAATACCATATATATATATATATACACACATAAATAATATTGATACAGATTTATCAAAGAACTCTAACGTTAACAACCAATAAATATCGTATTTACTGATAAATCTTAAAAAATATATAGATTGAGCAAATAAACGAATCTCAAAAAATACATTGGAAAGAAAATATTTACAAACATTTATTAAAAACTAACCATAGATCCATGTATTAATAAAATCAAAAAATAACTAAAATCATTATTGCTGGTCAAATCTTTGACGTCATTCTAGTCATTGCACCATTCATTGTGAAGCCTGAAGCTTACTTTTGTCACAGCCCTAGACTGGGGTAATGACGTGGTGGTTTATTTAAAATAATTGATTAAAGTTAAATTTGAACTTCGTCGATTAAGACCTTGTTTCTCAAGAATGTTGTAATAATCCATCAAAAATTTTAAATAAATTTTGACCACTTTTTTTTTTAAATTATTGGTAAGGCCTGATAAAACAAAATAAAATAGAATAAGGTAAAATAAATTTAAATAAATTGAAACAAAACATATTTAAAGGAAAATGGAAATTTCTGAAACAACATCAAGGATTAAAAATTCTACAAAGTACTTCCAGGTTTCATTGAACCACACAATACTGCATACATAATTTAAAACAGAAGGGAAAAATTTGACTTCCAAACCATAGTCCAACATAATCAATCCAAAGTGCATGAAAATAATCAAATTTTTGCATGCCTTGAAAGAAATGCTAAAATAGATAATTCAACTTATGACTTTGTGAGCTATCTAGCAACATTTTATTTTGTAGCATAAGGTGATGCTCTTGGGAAGGGATTTAAATAAAAATGAGTATAAAATTGTGAGCGAAATATTCAATAGGATTATAAGTTTAATACAGAAATAGAATATAATAATAGAAATAATTTTGGAAATAATCAAATAAAATAAATAAGAGTTATTAAATAATGCATCTAGCTTCACTTTAGGACATTTCAACTAACTTTAAAATGATAATTTACCAAATTACCTCATATGATTTATCAAAAAATCATAGGCAAATACTTACCTAATTGTAAGGCCTAAAATCACCACCAAAATGGCCTATATTGAATTTTGGGACTTGCTCCCTAGACCGCCTCTGCACAACCTAAAGTATGTGGCACCATGCATCGATAACTCAACCAACCAGGGAATCTTACACTAGTTAGCATTTAAAAACAATTTAAAATACTATCTTACTCGGGAATTCTCATCTCAAAATTTTGATCTCTAATTTATCAAACATCTCTTTTAAATCATATTTTCAAAACATTTGAAAATAACTTTAAATCATAAACAATTTTAAAACATTTAAGAACATACATTTGAGGCCAAATAACTTATAATCATTGCTATGAACGAAAAGAGAATAAAATCCTACCTTGATAACTAGGTCATAGATTACTCTCACAACTTAGCCTGATTCGCTATACATTAGTTTCATAGGACAATGGCTTACCTCAAAAATAAACTTAATTATTAACACCAAAACTAAACTAATAACTCATTAATGTACTAATCATGGTTCTTGTTGATACCAAAATTTTCGCAAGATGCAAATCGAAGCCCGGTCCTATGATATGGCGCCCAAGGTATGATAGTCGGCACGTGGACCTAAGCCAACCGTCGAGGATCTCTAAGTGAGTCATGGTTTAGAAGGCTAAGAAATGTAAACGGGCTCATTTTATTCAGTCCGATTAGATTTTTGGCCTACTTGGGGAGGCTTTAAGTCTATGAGAGATTAGAATAAAATGAATTGTGGAGGAAATTAACCCAAAATAAGCCAAAAGGTACCTTAGCCCATGTTTGTATCGCCCAAAATATTTTTCTTAAATGGCGGACGTTTGTAGTATAGGAAGATTGTTGTATCCACAAAGAGGTGGGAAATTTGTAACTTAGGAGATTGTTAAAAATAAATATTCAAAAAGGCAAGTGGCTTTTTAAAACAAAGTTTAAAGTTAAAAAATATATATTTTTGTGATTTTTTTATTCAAAACTTAAAACATAAAATCAAAATGGTAAAGCTTTGAGAATTTCTTGTATGTTTCGCAATTGATATAGAATTTTAACTCTAAATAATAATCAACTAAGGTATTTGATTTATTATGTCCTTTCTCATTAATTGCAAGTACTTTTACTAATTTTATAAGTCAACTGAGAGTGACAACATAGCAAGCTATAACGCAATAAGGGTCTTCATATAAAAAGTAGCAAAATAATCATCTCTCACTAATGATTAGGTGCATTAATTATGAAAATTATAACCAATGTCATTATAATTATAATTAACATAATTTTGAGATAGAAAAAATAATAACAAATCAAAATTAATATCTTTTAATGGAGTAAATTATTGCGTTAATTCTCGCAACATCTCGTCTTATTAAATGGTTTAAGAATACACTATACTATCATCTATCGATAATAAATCAAACATTACTAATCATTTACTATCCATTCCATATCTATAATGCAGCAGAAACTCAAGTTAATAAATGAGCATAATTTTAGTATTATTAATATTAATTATGTAGCACAATTAAATTACATAAAAAAAGCATGATTGAATTTATGCATGAATTGGACAACACAGCAACATTAACAATAATTATTAAAAACTTGAAAAATATAATTTATTCCATAAAAATATAAGCATTACATAGTAAATATAGAGCTAAAATTCATATAAAAATACTATATATACAAGATCATTTCTATATCTCACCAAACTTCTCAGACTAATTTAGATATTATTTTATTATTTTTAATAAAGTCGGAGGAATACCTTAACCGTACCTTCTCTCAAAAGAAGTCTTCTACTGAGTTTAACTTTGTAGTGGAAAAATGAAAGAGGAAGAAAGGGGAAAGAAAGGCCAAAGGCCCTTTGGGATATGTTTGGAGGGGGAATAATCCTTACTTATAGTAGTACTATTTATTATTATTTAATAATATTTTCATTATTATTTTATTATTATTTATTATTTATTATTTATTATTAATTTTTTATTTTTTTATTTTTTTCTTATCCTTTCCCAGCGCCTAGCAAATCAGCTCACGCTGATTATTATTATTTTTAATAAAGTTACCCCCCTCACCGATTCACGAGACTTATGTAAAGTGATTAAATTTTTTTCTCTTTTCTCACGCTGATAATCGTTCTTTGGAATGCATTTCAGAGTTTCAAATTCAGTGCGACGCGCGTACTAGTGGACAATTTTCTCCCCTCTGATTGCAATTGCATGACTGCTTGCAGATGAGAGTCAAGATAGTTGGAGGTCGTCAGATCATTCCGAGAATGTTGATCTGTCAGTTGTGAAGACACGTGTATGTGAAACTTGCTCCACAGGATCTCACGCTACATTCTGACTACTGTCAGGACGCTTGGATGGTCCGGATCAATCCGGCTGCGCGATCGAACGGAAGAGACCACGTGTAATTCTTTTTTTTGGAATTTCTTTTGATATGGTGGGTATTTGAGGTCCCTTTTGCCCATTTTTACTCCGTTTTGTTTTGTTTTACTTTTAGATTTTAAATCTAAGATTAAAAAAGGACAAAAATTATTACAAACCTTTAAAATTACCATCTTTTTCGGTTTGATATAAATATAATTTTTAAGATTTAGAAATATTTTTAAAAATTACTAAAAATATAATAAAAACATATTTATAAACTAAAAATTTATTTACAAACACTTTCAGACTCAAATAAAATTACCACGTATTATTTTTACGGTTTTGATAATTTACAAACTAAACACGTATTTAACACACCAAAACAACTCTAAAAATTACCAAAAATATTTTTAAACATAAAAATATATTAAAAATGCATTTTTAAATACATTTTCATACAACACACTAAAATACTTATTAACACAAAAATACTATTAATTAGAGAATTTAACAAGAAATGTTGAAGCAAAATAATGATATTTAGCCTTAAGAAATGTATGTTTTTATAGTCTCATCAGCTCACTTTTAGAAGAACATCTATTAGGTCCAAATTAGCTCACCCAACGTAGTCATCCTACCATATTACTTGACCCAATCAGCCTAGGGGGACATTTGAGTTCGAAAAGAGCCACAGAAGACAACAAATATGACCTTTCCCTTTTACTTAGAAGTCAAACTAGGATTCTCTCTCCCGAAAACCTAAACTTATACAGAAAACAAGAAAACAATTTTTTGAACCTTATTGTCCCTTCTTACAAGCCACCCAATACAATATTTATGTCATGTGACTCTGTAGGAGTTAGAACTAGGCTGAGCATCTTTTGAAAACCTCTTGAAGGGAGTTTTCCTATGTAAGGTGACTGCCTTATTTGGCTTAGAGCTTTAAAACTTTGACTGAAATCACTCAACTAAGGACCTACCTCATTTCCCTATAAATAGCCACCTATCTTAACACTATCCCATCATCACAATCATTACTCAACACATTACAACAACTTACAAGGCTATTTTAACCCAAAATAGTAGCTACACTTCTAGAAAATGCCCTCTTAGCCTGAAAATATCCTGATTTCATCGTCAAAAAACCAAAACTCTATTGTTTCCAGTGATGTACTTCTATAACAAGCTTCTAGGCATTCCTCCTAATGGCGATAACAAAGCACTAAACTCTTCATGAGAACACTCTCTATTAGAACAAAAACATGACCATTGTTAATACCCATGGCAACTTTGAAATCTCATAACTTAGGTCTGCCTTTAATGTTATAAACCACCCCACCGGACGCGTCCTATTCCCCTACTATTTCATACAACTAACCTAATAGACCCATCCTCATCTCCAAAAACTAATTACATTCCTTTCCACATTGTCCGCTTGCTTAGAGATGTCTTTCCATCAAGTCTTCATTACAACGGGGCCAAAATCATAATGGGTGTCACCTTTGAAAACTTCTCTCCTTAGGGTTACTCGAGTTTAGCCCATGTCTAGCTAAGGCCAACACTTGCTGCTTGCAAAGACGACGACTTTGGCCACTTTTCACGTCAAAGGCATGATCTCACTCTCACCAGTTTTTGTCACTCGACGCATCACCACATCACACCTAACTTGGATTAACCAAAATAGACTATGAGAGCTGTACCTTCCATGTTGGCAAGCCCACCACAAAAGAGGCCCAATATTTCACGTCTTCACTTAGGAAGCTAGACTATAATTCCCTAATGGCTCTATCTAAAGCAAAAAAATTGAGGACAACACCTAAAGAAGACTCACCCGATGCAGAGGCATCCATGTCAGTTACCAACCACCAGACAGAGACTTCAGGAGA
>CAMOHE010053419.1:3909-20159 GCA_946598075.1 Artocarpus hirsutus | reverse complement strand
GAGACTTAATGGACATATATAGATCAAGCTCTTATAATTATAAAATAATATATCCCCAATACATATATTTTATAATTATCAACTCTAAAGCTATTCCACTGAAAGCTTTGAGCTACATTCTTAAATATATAAAATTACGAAACTCCAATAAGTTTATTATCCATGACATATCATAATTGATAACATCCCACAAGATCTTCTTAATCAGCATAAAGATTAATTCAGTTTGACCTTCCCGATAATTTTTATCTTATATTCAATTATCTCACCACTGGAATACTTACTATCCATAAATAGTATACCATTCGGTTATACCTATGTATCTAAATGGATGAGCACTCTATTTTTCTAATTACAAAAGAGGATAATGCTTATAAGAAACTATCATTAACTCACCATAAGATCTTTGTATTTCATATCTATGAATAAAGAGTCTATGTTAATCAAGAGTCATGTCTCTAACGTACCGATATGCGTACCATCATCAAAATAGGATGTCACCTTTTGGTACATCAAAAGACACAAGTCAAAAATAAAAGCCTATTAATTCATTTTAGGATTAAGAAACAAAATATATAATTGTCTAAAGTGAATGGATTTAAACAGACTGAATCATTAATCAAATGAATTCAACTTTTATCTCGATCCAGTACATCATCACTTATGACAATATACTAATGTTTCTACTCGTGGAGTCTAACTCCTATGGCCAAGACAAGTCATCTCTCATTGAGGATGTAGACAACATAACAATCTTTACATAAATAAAGTGCTCAACTTTATTCCCTGGATTGCAGACCTTATCATTTAAACTATAACCCTTAAAATTCATGCCTTCTGCATAATCAATCCATCATATGTACGATATTAAAAGTTTAGAATGACTATCTCAGACGTTTGTTTGCTTATCATATATTTAACATAAATGAACATAAAGAAGACAACATTTGATATATAAAAATAAATAATAAATAATAAATAATAAATTCTTTATTGATTAAATATCTCTAAAAACTATTATATCATTTAATCCTTAAGGCACTTAGTCTAGCAATTTTTCACTTGCCCTAAGTGAGTAAACGTGCTATGTTATGCATCCCCATAGCCTCTACGTACTTCTTGAAAACCTTCATTAGTAATGTCTTCATGAAAGGATCAACAATATTGTCTAATCTTGGTTCCTTAGTATTAGTTATCGCTGTAGTGTTATCACAATACAACAATATCGACTTACCCATGCCAGGAACTACCTCAATGTAATGACCAATAGAAATGCATTAATAAAATCCAATATTTAATTGGATTTAATTAATACATTTACCCTTAAAAAATATCGTATTTTTGTAAAAAAAAAAACGATAATATACAATAAACAATGTTAATAGGAAATTTCACTGTAAGTTTGATACGATGTTGGATATTACTAAATACAAATTTTGTGAACTTAAAAGCTCAAAAATTTGTAAATAGTATCCATAAAATGAATTTTATATCACAATTAATTATTATATTGTAGTATAAATTAATAGGTGATTAAGATCAAAACAAAGTAGAAAAGCATACCAAAACCCTAAAACAGTGTAACAAGGGTACGACACAGTGTAAGTACACTGCTAAAGTAAAAATATAGATATAGAAAATGTTGTATTTGAACTCCAAAAGTGAACTAAAGAATAGGTATGATATTTTATACAGTACAAGAATATGTTTTACAATGGGGTCACTCCAGCAGTATAAGAAAAATACTGTGTGGTAAAAAATTACATTGTGTGAGATTTTGGAGGCCCATCAAGTGAACACCCCATAAGTTTTTATTGGGCCACCACACCATGAAAGGTGGCCCAATCACCTAAAGCCACCCATTGCCCTTAATTATGAAAGTGATGACTCACCTTTTTTTTTAAAAAAAAATGTAGAGATAAGTCATTAATTAAAGCTTAAAACATCAAAAATTTTCATTTCTCCTTCTTTCAAGATCCGACAGCCCTTTCTAGCCTTCCTCTCAAAATCTTATTAAAATAACCTTCTTGCATAAGACTTTTCAAATGAGTTCCAAGACCAAGCCCAAGATTTCATCAACTTTTAAAGGTAAAAATCCAAACTTTTTCTTAAGTTTTCCTAGGGCTTTTTCTTGGTTTAGGGGGGGGAATTTGACCTAAGATTTGTTCATGTGAAACATGTTTAGGAAATTACAAGGAAGCCCTTGAAAGGTTAGGATCACAAATTTTTCTTTTGGTAAGTTCAAATTTTCAAATTTAAAGTTTATTTGATTTTTTTGTTTTGACTTTGTTATTTCAAAAAAACAGGTGATCCTTTATGTAAGTTGTAGTTTGATTTTCTTAATTCCATAGTTTATGTTGAGGTTTGTGGTTGAAATTTGGTTTGAAGGTGAAAAATGATTTGGTGCAAAAATGGTTGTCTTGTAAACTTTAAAGTGGTTTTAAAAGGAGTTGTGAATTAGTATGAAAATTTGTTTGATATGGTCTTGAAATTGTATGAACAATAGCTTAAATGTTGTTTTAAATGAATTTTTGCAAAAATTACTCTAGCTACTAAATTGCGAAAAAAATTCTTATTCTCGGTAGAATTGAAAAAAAGCCAAAAACTCCTCTTTTCAGTGAGAATTTTGAAAAAGCTAAAACATAAAAGTTGTAGATCTCAATGAAACTGTTAAAATTTACGAACGGTTCATCAAAAATCGCCTTCGGTTGTGAGATATGAATTTTACAAAATTTGTTAAAGTTGAAAAAAAATTTGAGGGGCAAAAAAGTATTTTTACAAAAGGAATTAGGGTGTGGTACTTTGAGAAAATTTGATCCTCTTGAAAAATGAGGACTAATGGTTTAAAAAGATTATTTTTAGTCTTGGAGGCAAAATCGTCAAAAATTTTCAAATGAGGGATAAAATTGCAAATTTTTGTTTAACTTGGACTTCTATTGCAACTAGTAACCCGATACCCTGAACACTTGTTTTCATGCTAATAAGCGATGTTTCACATTAAATTAGTCAAGTCGAGCCTAGGAATTCAAAGCAGCTCATCAAGGGCAAAAACGTCAGTTTTCATGAAATGGATAGTACGGACCTCGAAACGTATAAAATAGAGAAAATAACCTTATTAAGGATTTTTTTTAGAAGTAAGATCGGAATGAAATGAGAGGAAGGTCAAACCTTAAGTAATCGAAAAGTATACTTTATTGACGTATAGCTAAATAGTGTGATTTGGCTAACAATGATATAATTGGCTAAACAAGTTCTTAAACAAATAACAAAGGAAACTAGAAAATGGTCTTTTTATTAGTGAAAACAAGTAAGTTTTAAACCCACCTACAGTATGAAAGAGTAGGTTTAAGTGTATAGTGTATTCGTGCGAACATGCTTGTGTGTGCTACACAATTAAAAAGTGTAGTGTTTTGCACTTAGTATGTACATATATTGACATGCATAGTATGATAACCAAAATAACTAGACTGGTAAAGGAATCATCAAAAATAAGAAAAGTGTCACACCAGCTCCCAAAGTAAAGTGGAGTTTAAAGTTAAAGTTATGTTATGGTCTCGGTGTTACGAAGACCTCTGTGCACATATGGTACGACCACTTGGGCCCTAATGAAAAAGAAGATATGATAAGAATAAGGAATGTTCATAAAAAAGTATAATGAATCATGCATATTAGTATAAGATTCATGTGGGCTATGTTTGGACTTACTGAGCATAAGCTCACCTAGTTATTTCATGCTATAGGAATTTTCACTAGAAGGTCAAAATGAACATACTGATGAGTTGGCGAAGGAATATGAGCAATGTGCAGACTAGGGTGTGGATACCAACATAGATATGTTTCTGTTGCTATGTATTTTAAGTTATTTTGGATCTTGATGTATAAATGATATAATATGGTTAAGTGAGACAAAACCTCTTTTGGACACACTAAGTAGGTGATGTTTTAAAAAGAAAGTTGTTTGTGTAGTTATACATATAACTATAAAAGAAGTTTCAGTATGTATGTGTAATATCTTTATTGAAAAAAAAAAGTTATTCTCAAGATTTTTATAAATACATAAATAAGGAAAATGTTAAACCACAGCCCGTAAAATGGCAGGTTGCGACACTCAAGATCTGCAAGGAACTTACAAAGCCACACAGCTTCTTTCGAAGCTTCACTAGTTGCCACATACTTGGCCTCCATCATTGAATCTAAAGTACAGTCTTGCTTGACACTTCTCTAAACAATGACGCCTCCTCCAAGAATAAACACAGAACCTGAAGTCAATCTCCTTGAATCTAGATGATTGAAAATTTGAATCAGTATATCCAAGAGGTGTTACATTCTCATCAGAATACCTAGGATATAACCTCTAGTCCTTCTCAAGTAGTTTAAAATATGCTTGACCACAACCCACTGGTTTGGTCCTAGATCCGACTAATTGACTCACTATATCAACTACATAATATATGTTAGGTCGTATGTAAAGCATGACATACATGAGACTACCTACTACTAAAGCTTAAGGCACCTTCTTAGTGCATTCTCTTTTTTTCATCAGACTTTAACGAGTCTTTCTTAGAAAGAGTAATCTAGACCTAGATGGCTACCTATCTTTCTTGAAATTATGCATTGCATGCTTCTTGAGAATCTTGTCTATATAGGTAGCTTGGGATAAAGCCACCATTTTGTTCTTCCTACCTCGAAAGATTTAGATACCCAGAAAATAATTAGCTTTACCTAAGTCCTTCATATCAAACTGCTTAGCCAACCATAATTTGATCGATAACAATACTCCAACGTCGTTGCGAACAAGCAGAATGTCATCTACATAGAGCAGTAGAAAAACCATCTTCCCTTCCTTAATGTGTTTATAAACACATAGTTTGTCTACGTTTTATTTGAACCTATAAGTCTTAGTCACTTGATCAAATCTTATGTTTCAAGAGCGCGAAGCTTGCCTATGTCTATAAATAAACTTTAGTAGCTTACAGACCTTATTCTGTTGACCTTTAGCTTTGAATTTACCTGGCTATATCATATATATGGTCTCATCAAAATAGCCATCCAAGAAAGCCGTTTTGACATCCACTTGCCAAATCTTGTAAGCGAGAGTAGCATCAATGGACAAGAAAATACGGATAGACTTAAGCATGACTATAGGTGAAAATGTTTTTGTTAAACTATATGCCCTAAGGATTAAATGATGTAATAAGTTTTTGGAGACATTTAATCAATAAATAGTCTATTTATTATTCATATATCAAATGTTATCTTCTTTATATTCATTTCTGTTGAATGTATGATAAGCAAATTTTAGACATGGCCAATTACCATGTTACCCCATCTTTTTCCTATGTATATTTCTTCTTTAGAGAGCTTAACTTTTTCATATTCTTATAGCCTCTTCTTTAAGTCTCCAGTATTAAAGCATGAAGAGCTCCTCTCAAATTCAGAAATCAAATTTCAAAAAAAAAAAAAAAATTCTTTCAAACAAGATCTACAATGATGCACCAAGAAGATCTCGTCGGAGATCATGGAGATGATGGAGAAGAAAGGATTCAAAGATGCGTGATGCTGGAGAGTGTTGTGCAACACCAACAACGCTTCCGTTGGCTACGCATGCTATGAAATATTCTGGTTATATTTCCATTTTTTTTTTGGCCATTTGAGTGTTAAAGTAGTCATCCCTTTTGAGTCTTAGAGTTGTAGTTGTCAACTAAAATTGGCCAGTTGACTAAATTAAAAAGAGTATGGTCAATTACTTTAAAAGGATCTTTAAATCAGCTATTTTCCGTAAAAATTCTTTTTTTTAATGTCTAGCAAAAAAGACGTTTTGCAAAAGTTTTCTTTTGACGTTCCAGTGTTCCTGAACATTAATATGAGAAGCTAAAGCCTAAGGATATGACTTGTTCTCAAATGCATTCAGAAAAAAAAAAAAAAAAAAGGAATTGCTAATTGTCACCCCTTTTAAGCAGACTTTGTAACTTTAATACTTGCGTCTTTATTTTTAAAACTTAGACACCTAGGTTTCAAACTCTTAATCTCTTGACATATTAGTCCTTATTTTAAGAATTTTGATACTCAGTTCTTAAACTCTTAATTTGTTAGCACCATTAGTCTCTATATTTTTTTTAATATGAACTAACATAATAAATACCCATATTTTTAGGCTTTTTTGCTCCTTAGATCTCGAAAATATATTTTTTTTAGCAAAAAGATCATCGAAAGACTTTTTTTTTTAAAGTATAACTCATTATTTTTGCCCAAAAATAATATTTAAATGCCCTAGCAGAAAGTTAATTATGATAATTATTGATAACAAAAAGATTGATTATAAATAAAAAAGAAATTCATAAATATCTATTATATGATTATGTAACTAAATAATTGTAACGCAATAATATTTATTTGTTCAATTACACACTTTTCTTTCCTAAATATCTTTAATATAATTGAGGATAATAAAAAACATGTAATCGAATAGTATATAATTGGATAACTATTGTGTTTGTCTTTAGTTATATCGTTGTAATTTGAACAAACTCAACCAGAATATAATGAAATGGATGGCTAATTTTCTCAATGATATTTATGAATTTTTTTAGTTTATAATCAAGCGCTTGTTAATAATTATCATAATTAACTTTTTTCTAGGACATTTAAGTATTATTTTAGACAAAACAATAAGTTCTAACAAAAAAAGAAAAAAACAAAGAAAAGCTTTTGGGGACCTTTCTGTTAAAAAATATACGTTTTTAGGATCGAAAAACAAAAAAGCCTCAAAATATTGACATCTCTTATGTTATTTAACAACAAAAGAAATATGAGCACTAACATTGCCAATAAATTAACAATTTGAAGACTTAAATATTTAAATTCTTTAAATGAAGAGTCATAGTGTCAATAAATTGATGGTTTGGGGACTTGGGTATCTAAATTCTTAAAGTGACGATTAAGATGTTAGTAAATTAAAAGTTTAGGATCTTAAGTGTTTGAATCCTTAAAATGAAGACTCTAAGTGTCAAAGTTGTAAAATGAAGACGTCGGAGAAAAGCATTCAGAGATGTGTGCAACACCAATAACGCTTTCTTTGGCTGCACATGTTTCGAAACACTAGTTCTACTTGTATTTTTTTTCTGGCCATTTGAGCGTTAAAAAGTAGTTATCTCTTTGAGTCTTGACGAAGCAGTTTTCAATTAAAATCAGCCATTTGATTAAATTAAAAAAATATGGTGAATTACTTTAAAAAGATCTTTAAATCAGCTATTTTTCATTAAAATTCTTTTTTTAATGTCCAACAGAAAAGGCTTTATACAAAAGTTTTACATCGACATTTCAGGTTCCTAAACACTGATATGAGAAGCTAAAGACTAGTGACATGATTTGTACTCAAATGCATTCAAAAAAAAAAAAAAAAAGATTGCCAAATGCCACCCATTTTAAGAAATGGCCAACCTTTTTTTTAATAAAATTTTTGTGTTGTATGTCCCTAAATTTTATAACCTTTGACACTTGGGTCCCTATTTTAAAAACTTGAAAACTTATATTTCTAAACTCTTAATCTTTTAGCACCTTAGTTTTTATTTTAAGAATTTAGATACTTAGATTTTAAATTCTTAATTTGTTGGCATTGACATAATAGATACCAATGTTTTGAGGCTCTTTGGGTCCTTAGGTCTCGAAAATATATTTTTTAGCAAAAAAGTCATCAAAACCTATCTTTTTTTATAAAAAAAAAGTATAACTCATTGCTTTTTGTTCGAAAATAATATTTAAATGCCCTAGCATAAAGTTAATTATAACAATTATTGACAACAAAAAAATTGATTACAAATAAAAAAATTTATAAATATCCATTCTATAATGATGTAATTAAATAATTGTAACGCAACAATTTATTTGTTCAATTACATACTTTTCTTTCCTAAATATCTTTAATATAAATGAGGATAATAAAAAGCATGTAAGCGAATAATATATAATTAGATAACTAATTGTTATGTTTGCCTTTAGTTATATCGTTGTAATTTGAATCAACTTCACCAAAATATAATGGAATAGATGGCTAATTTTTTTCAATGATACTTGTGAATTTTTTTTAGTTTATAATCAATTCTTTATCAATAATCATCATAGTCAACTTTTTTTAGGCCATTTAAGCGTTATTTTAGATAAAAAATAAGTTATACTAATAAAGAAAAAGCTTATAAAGATCTTTCTGTTAAAAAATATGCATTTTTAGACCAAGAAAACAACAAGACCTTAAAAATATTGACATCTCTTATGTCATTTAATAGCAAAAAGAATAAAAGCACTAACAATGCCAATAAATTGACAGTTTGAGTATTTGAATATCTAAATTTTAAAAATGAGGATTTATAGTGCCAATAAATTGAAAATTTAAGGACCTGAGTGTCTAAATTCTTAAAGTGAGGACTTAGATTTAACAAATTAAGAGTTTGAGGACTTAAGTGTCCAAGTTCTTAAAATAAAGACATAATGCCAAAGGTTGTAAAATTTGAAAATCTACTATGCAATAATCTTTTTTCTTTTTTTTTGGATGACCAGCCTTGATCATGGCTTGGCCATATGATTTATATTCATAAATCGTTATAAATTTTAACTTAGATAAATTAATTTTTTTTACAGGTAAACAAATTTATTTTGCTAATGTCCGGGAATTTTACAATTGTGTGTATATATATATAAAGATTTTCTTGAAAACGACTTCCCAAATGTGATTTTACTTGATCGCTTTCTTTTATCAGCTTGCTCCATTTACCCGTGTAGAAAGGAAAGCATTCAACCCGTTAGCCGGTACCCATCCCATGACTGGATTAGAAAAATTAGTGGTTATTTGCCCTTTTATGTCTTAGATTTTAGATGTATTTAGAAACTATGCCCTTTGTTTGGATCTCCTCGTGTGCCTCTGTATTAAATTAAAACATAAATTTATACATTTTCACCGTCAATTTTAAGTTTCACCTAAAAGTAACCAAAATATCCTAAAAAAATAAAATTAAATGAATAAATAAATAAGCTATAAATTTACAGTTTTGACCTTAAAAATGCCCCATACACACTCAAAATGGATTTGTGTATGCTTTTTTTTTTTTTTTAAGTTTTTCAACAAAATTTTTTTTTCCTCTTTTTCTTAAGAATAATTTAGTCATTTGAAAGGTCAAAATAAATTATTAACTAAAATAAGGTATATATTTATATATTAAATCTAATTTGGAGGCAAACAGTTCATAAGATTAAAAAGTGAAGAAACTTTAAAAAACTAGTCTAGACATCCCTCATAACTATGAGACCTTATTATATTTGCCCTTTCCATCCAATTGATGAATGGAATTGCTACTTGCCAACAAGTAATGGGGGTGGTTTAATTATTTACCACTTAATGACTACCCTTTCCCACCATACCCCTTTAATGACTACCCTTTCCCACCATATTAGTGTTTTTTTTTCCTTCTACTTCTGCATTATTTACCACCGTACAAGAAGGAGACCCTTCTTCCAAATTGGTGGCTGCGTTTGGTTTGGGTCTAAAAAGCTTCAGAACTTGGGATACCCATGGCAAGTAGCTAGCAGCATTTAAGATCAAGTAATGAACACAAGTTAACCTCCAAACTTAATAGGGAGAGATTGAATCTAGCTAAAAGGGCTATACCTTGAATGTAAGATTGAGCTGGTGATTCGGAATGCAAAAATAAAAAGATAATTTTCATAAATGCTCCCTGACAACGTATCTTCTATTATTTTAACACTTGATTCTGTAAAACCACAAAGCATCTTTAGATCTATAAAAAAACAGGTCAAAATGTCTCTCAATCTAATTCTGTGTATAAACTTGAGGCTAATATGACATATCATTAAAATTTAAAAAAAAAATGTAAATAACTATATAAAACTAATTAATATTAAAAGATAATAAAAAATATTTTAATTTTTTTCCCCTCTCTTTGGAGGTGGGCGACGGGGTGGGGTGATGTGTAGCAAGGAGGGAAACGAGGATGGTGTTTGGTTGATAAGGGTTTTTTTTTATTATTTTTTATTTTTATTTTTTAAGGGAAGCTGATAAATTTTTTTGATAATGAGGGCGGTGAGGTATTTATATTTTATATTTTTAAATATCCAATTAATTTTATAGGTTTAACTAGAATTTATTAGTTTTAATTAATTGTTAATGACATGCTACATTAGCAATTTCGTTAAAATTTATAGTCTGAATTAGACTGAAGGGATATTTTAATTTGTTTTCTATAAATCTAGGGCATTTTAACCAATTTTATAAAATCGAGGGACAGAGTGAAACAAAATTCATAGTTTAGAGGACATTTATAAAAATAATCTAAATAAAAATCAACCATGATAGAAGGTTTTGTAGTTGTGCAAAACACAAGCATAGAACTTTGTGTCTTTTTTCCGTCAAGTTTTGGTTGTAGTATTTATGGGCATTAGTTGTTGAAATGTATTATTGTTATTATTATTTAGAAAAAAGGTAATCATGCAAGGGGTTTATCATTTGGGTATATATCAACTTAGAGTGGTTAAAAACAAAATTTCAACACTAAAGTTTCAATTGCTATATTAGAACGCTTTCGGTCTCATATTTTTCCAGTATACAATAAAAATAAATTACAATGTAAATTTTTCACATGCTTAGTGTTTAAGCTTCAACCTTATGTTCTAACTTTATTTTCAAATACTCCCGACATTAATGGGATCGGTTTCAGGACTTTTTTTAAACCAAATTCCACCTTTTGTTTGCAAATTCTAAATCCTAATGAACAGATCACAGGTGGAATGACTTTCTTACAAATAAAATTCACTTAAAATTGAGTCCACATCAACTTAAATTTGACAGCAAGAGAAAAAGCCAAAAATAATAACGTTTTATAACTCAAGGGGGGTTTGGACTGGAAAATAAATATCCCATGATTACTTATAAATAAATATATTTCCGATAAAACTATAAAATCTTTGGAGGTTAGTAGTTTAGCTATTGTATCCATCACCAAAGCTGAACAAAATATCAATGTTAACAAAATCACCCCCAACATGTAACATTCCGAACTTACATTTTCACGATTTCGATATACATCCGGTGTAAACAACCACAACTAATTCTTGTAATCCAAAATTAATGAAAATCTTACACTATATAATGCAATAATGTACACCCGAGTTGGCAACAACAAGAAACGTCCAAAGCAGAGAACCCAGCACAACCAAGCCTCTGCATAGACAAACATAGACAAATTCCAATCACACCCAAGTTGTATGGAAAGCACAGTTGACTTTCTTTGCTCTTGTTTTCTCTTTTGCCTGGCAGATTTTGGTACAGGTCAGTTCTCTTCTTTCTACAAACCATATGCGGAGCTTCCAATCACGGTGCAAGGGTTTAAATCAGCATTCAGGTAGAGATTGAGCAGAGGCGAACGGAGAGAAACTCGCAGCAGACTCGCTGCAATGCAGCGGGTTGTGCTGACGACTAGAAGAACTGACAAAGGGCGGTGATGCGTTGCTGGGGCTTGCAATGTGGGGAGACAAGTATCTTGAGTTAAGGGGTGAAAAAGAAGGGTAACCCAAGGAATAGCCCGGAACCAAATGAGAACCATGAGATCTTTGGGAAGATGAATTCTGGAGATCCACTGAGCTCTGGCTTACAGCAAGGGAGGGTGATTGGTGGTAGGACCTAAGAGACTGCTGAACATATGAAGTGCTTGCGAGAGAGTGAGGACGAGAAAGCGAAGGGGAACGTGATGATGTTGGCGCAATCTGTATGGCTGATGATGATGCTAGAGATGATCGCACTGAAGACAATACAGATGAGGAAGCCACAGAGGCTGGGCTGGAAGAGAGCAAAGGCGTTGATTCCGAAGCCGGTGGATCCCCTGTGGTAGTTCTTGCATCGCGCTTGCAAACCGGGCAAAATGTCCTCCATGAAGTAAGCCAAGAATCAACACAGAAAGCATGGAACTCTGCCAACATTCAGGAATTGTATTGTTGAGACGTGCATATAAAATAAGATGAGAATGAGAACTTATTTGCAACAAATTCTACGAAACAGAGATTAAACACATTAGCTTGAGAAAGAGCAAACCAAATTGTTAGAGAAATAAAAATACAAATAAAATAAAATGATTTAATTCTATCAGGACTGACTTTGTATTGCCAAAACTACACGAGTAACCGCCTTAAAAAAGATTTTAGTATGCGAGCTTAGGACTGAGAAATGCATTCCTAAAAACCAAAACATGTTAGGCCAATTTTGGTCAATAATCACCAAATCATTTGGATGAATTCTGGTCCATTAGGAAAATCTCTCTTCCCTGCACAAAGTAAGTCTAATTTCTATCTCCATTTCCACAAGCAAAACACAGATTTCAAGGTTGCTGTTGTAAAAATATTGATTTTTTTCAGGATAAATGTCTAAAAATAATAACAATAATTTGTTAAGAAAGCGAATACATAAGATAAATTATAATAGACAAATGTAACTGAGACAACAAAGGTACATTCGTTAGCAATTTCAATATGTAAAGCACTATAAAAAACTTACTGTGACCACATGGCAAAATCCTCAGCTTCTCTCCGACACTGTAGTCTTCAAGGCATATGGCACATGTCATTGAAGTGCAATTATCTTCTAAAACAGCAGTAAATATCAGACTGGGCATTGCTCTCACTAAGCGTCTGCTCATCCCATGAAATTCCCGAGCACGAGAAGCGCGAGGATGTTCTCGTCTTATTCTATGTCTGCGAACGAAAAAACAAGTAGCCAGCACTGCAGACATTGCTAGCAGGGAGATGAAGGATATTGCCATAATTGACCATGCTGAATTTTCAAAGCTTGGGATTAGCCACACTTCCATATCTGTAAGCCCCGCATAATTCTTTAGTTTCTCTCCGGAAGCTTTGGAAACAAAGACAGCATGTATCTTTATACCAGCCGAATTTCCTGCCACTGAATTTTTCACATGCGTGGGAATTAGAGATTCTCCTGATCACAGTACATTTGACTCCATACAAACAAAAAAAATAAGAATGTTTAAACCAACGCCAGACTTCTCCACAGTGAAGTATGATTATTTTCTCAATTCCAAAAGCTAAACACTTTGTTTTTCCTTCAAAATATCAAACACAAACACAAATACAAGGAACAAACTTCTCAAGAAGGCCATACTGACTTTTCGAATGTTAATTCTTTTATCCATTTAAGCGCATGCCTGCATCCCCAAATCTATCATATGTGTGCTTAGCCAAGCACCAACCCCATGTCCTAATTCCAAGCATGTCCAGCAATCCAACACATACATGATTCAAAATAATCTACACAGTCAAGGGAATTGTTTAACTTAAGCAGATATCATGAAGTTTCTATGAACTATTATCAGAAGCTCTCCTTTTGCTACCATGCCGCTATGGATTAATTGAAATGAATAAAATACAAAGTTCTAACAAATGCTAAAATTTTCTTATTTTAGCGAAATAAGAAGTCACAAGAAAGTTGCTATCTCTGTGCAAAATATGTTAAAGCATAAGATATTGTTCTGTCAATTGAACAAGTAATTGTTCCACATGGTTTATTTTCATAATAACAAAAGAAATGACAGTAATAACAAGATCGTCCATGAGTTTAGGATTCCACTTGATAACTCGTAAATGTTGACAAAATTGTCTAATTCAACAGGTCGTCATCTCTAAAATTATCATGTAAAGCTCAACCTCATTGACTTAAACTTATAGCATGACATTTAGTTTCAAAGAACTAGCATGCACAAAAAGAATAAAGACAAACAGAAAAGCTCATGCATAAACAAGTTTGAAGTCTACAGAGGAAAGGTCATTACTTGCAACTAAGACCCCACCATCTTCATTATCATAGATAACTGCAGCTTTGAAACCAGCCTTTTGAGCTCTTCGAACTTTATCTTCAAAGCTACAGCCTCCCCTAATTATCAGCACAAACGGGGAGCTCCCATTTTTTGTTGGCTTAACTTTATTAGTTAGTTTTGAGCATGCATCTAAAGGCTCTGCTGAATACAGTACTCCACATTCCCCAGAACCTTTTATTGCTGGAGCTGAAGAAATGAACACAATGAGAAAGGCATCAACGTCACCATAAGCATGTATGCATATCCGTGAAACATAAAAGAGCAATTTGGTTTTATCCTTATAAGACATACACAATAGGCAACCATATTTATATCCTTGTAACATAAATAAACAGTTAAGACTTTCCGAAAGCCCGGCGACAAACACTCTGCTAAACCACCTAAAATACCTTTTGTGTTCTTGTTGCGTTTAAGTGGGATTTTGGATCTTCTCTGAGCTTGCTACTGGTCAAATCCTATTCTATAACGGGTCAGACCAGTTAAAACAAGACCACTTCTTCTTGATTCCTATAATTCCACAACATTCTTAACCTCTCAGAACTACCAAAAGCCCATATGCACAAAAAATATTATCCGCACAAATTCTCCACAAGTCTCATTGTTTTCAATTAACAGTTTCTTCGCATGTTTTGAATTCAAAAGCTTTCACCTTTTCTAAGTTCCCACCTAAAGTAGTCCAGTAAAACTTTTATTTCTAGTAAATTTTTTTTTCCGAGAAAATAAAACAAAGAAATGAAAATGCAGAAGTCAAAACCAGCTCATAAATAAACAAGATTGCAACTTTCGTAATCCCAAGAAACCAATTTCCCTCGCAATTTCTCAGCAACAAAACAAAATCACAAAGAAAAAAAAAAGACGGGAAAGATCACCGAAATTGGCTTCTATGTCGTCGAAAGAGAGAGTAACATTATTCCCAATCAACACGACGTTGGCCGATGTGAGAGAGAAGCCACTCAACAGAAACACCATCGAAAGAAAAACCACCGGATTCATAGTTCCAATCACAACCTCACCAGATTCTTGTGATTTTCTTTCTTTTGCGCAATCAAAATTGAGACAACAGAACAGAACAGAAGAGAATAGAAGAGAAAAGCAGAGAAATCTTTCCTTCCAAACACGCAGAACTTAGGGTTTCGAGAGCGCAATAGATACATCGGCTTCCATTTCAGAATATCTGAATCTTAGTGTTCCGAGATCCTATTATTTGATATTCGGGATTTCGACAACAGAAATGGGAGCACCTTTTTTATTCTCCAACAAACAGACAAAAGAAAGTTGTTTCGATTCGTAAATTAGTACAGTTATTCCCTTCCTTTCTCTTTTCTTTTCTTTCCTTTTTTTTTTTTTTTTTTTTGTTAAAATGGATTTTATTATTATTATTATTTTGCTATAATTACTTGTTGGATAATTCTGTCCTAGCGATGCAAGAATTTGCTAAGAGTTTTTAATTTTTGTGCCTCTATGCTACAACCTCACCCTCTTTTTTTTTTTAAAAAAGAAAAAGTTCCTGTTTGTGGGGCTTACTAGAGTCATGAGTTTTTCTTTTGTGGGGGAGTTAGTCTATAACCCTATAGAATTGCGCAATATTTTTTACAAAGAAAAAGTTTATTTATTTATTTTTATTTTTTTTTTTTGGTTGTTGTTATTGTAGGAATAGTAGTGCATCTTATGAGCCCTCAATTGTTCCTGCCAGGATTTGACTCTAAGATACCCTAACTATATCCAGTCATTGGGCTAGTAGATTAAAAGATGAAAAAATTACTTGTTATACCAAATTTTTAAAATCTTTGTTTATTCATATTACACCTGAAAAAATTCTATTATATTATTATTTATATTATATGTTTAAGTTGTGTCATACTAAATTATTTATGCGATTTTATAAACCTTATAAAATGTACAATATTTTTTAAAAAGAAAAAGTTTATTTTGTTGTTGTTATTGTAGTAGTAGCAGTAGTAATGCATATTACGAGCCTTTAATTGTTCTTTCTAGGATTTAACTCTAAGATACCCTAGCTATATTCAGTCATTGGGCTAGTAGATTAAAAGATGAAAAAATTACGTGTCATACCATATTTTTAAAATCTATATTTATTTATGTTATATATTAAAAAATTCTATTATACTACTACTTATATTATATATTTAAATTGTGTCACAGTAAATTATTTATGCTATTTTATAAACCTTATAAAATACAAGTTTCAAAAGATAAAGATTCATTAAAATTCCCTTTAAAAGAGAGTTTTTCGTAATAACCATTGGAATCTGAAAAAATTTGAAAACTCGGAGTTGTGTTTAAGAATTTGCAATTTTTTATACTCTGTTGGAGGATTTCTTTGTTTATATGGTTTTTTTT
>CAMOHE010053416.1:15197-34831 GCA_946598075.1 Artocarpus hirsutus | reverse complement strand
GCAAAAAGAAAAGCCACAAGCAATATAATACATAACTGTAATATCATGGCTCCACCCTAGAGAAAGAAAAATAAAGATTACAAAATTTAATCGAAACATTTTATTGATTCTTCATCTCGTATCTTCTCGTTTTATCCTTCTTCATGTGGCGTTCATCTTCAATTTCAATCTTAAATAGATCGAAAATTATTTTCTAATTATCATAAAAGTTTCCCTTGCTTTTCTCAAATTGTCTCATAAAAGAAAACTATCAAAAAATATCAAAAACTCTGCTCTAATGCCTGGTCGGTCGATTGCCTCTAATAGAGGCAGGCCGGTCGACTGGCTTTGTTCGATAGACCAGCTGTCGAGCCTGATTGACCAAACTCCTAGGGGCGATTGAATGGCCTATCGCAGAACCTTGATTTGAGAACTATTTTTCTCATTATTTTTCAAGTTTAAATTCTAATAACAATTTAAAAAACTTACGAAAAATTTATAAACAAAGAAAATAAATAACCCAGCAATCATTCAATCTTCTAGATATGTCTTCTCTTCGAACAATTATTTTAATATGAATTTACAAACCAAAATAATAAATCTTAGATAGTGATGATAGGCCACCATCTAAATACATGAAAAAATTTAGATGTACATTCTAACCTGTAAGGAACTATAATAGACAAAATTAATTAATTAAAACAAAAGTCAAATCATAAATTTAATTAACAATAATTAATTAAGTAAATTGCACCCATAGTCCCTCAACTCTTTAATAGGTGACACTTTAGTCCTTCTTTTTTTTTTAATTTTAATAAAACAATCCCTAAATTCTTTAACCCTTAGTAGTTAAGCGTATTCCGTTCACTTCTATTAAGATTATCACATAATGCATCACGTGGCCATCACAAGTTAATTAAAAAGATAAAAATGCCCTCAACCTCACAAAAAAAAAATGCAGAAACGCTTTAGCAAAAAAGAAAAAAGAAAAAATAAAATAAAATAAAATAAAGAAACGTTTCGGCAAGGATCTCAAATACTACAAGGAACATAGATCTTTAGGTACAAAGAACACTCTAAAACAAAACCATCTTGAAGAATTTCCCCAAATTCCAAAGCTTTCACTAGCTGAACAATATATTAGTGTAAGTTCCAAAACCCAGAATTCAAAACCGTGGAATCTAGAGAGGCATTTCTCAGACTTTAACAATTGCATAAGTAGAGAAAACAAAAAAGACCTTGAATACTATAAGTTTTAGAAGATCCTAAATCAAACGAACAATGGAAAGAAACATCACAATTACAAATTGAGTTTTACTTTTGTTTGTTATTTTTTTTACTAGGTAAAAAAAAAGCCCTCAATCAGAGGACCAAAAATTAATTAAGCATAGCTAATACAAGCCATATTACAAGTTCCCCTACAGCTTTAGACTAGAGCAGTCGAGCATCTCACCTTCCCCTCCAATCAAGCTTAGATCCAGCAGAGACTTGAACTTCCCATGACCACTATAGGCAGCCGTGACCTTTCTCTCCCCTGCCCTAAAACTAGATCAACGGTGAGGTGTATCCCCCTCCCATCTCCGCGTGCATCCTCCACTCTAAGTGAAGCGTCTCACTTCTGGTAGCACGAACCTAGTGCGGTGTCCATCAAATTGGCGAAGCATCAGTCCTTTAGCCTTAGTCCACTAGTTCCTATTATCTCCATCTACTTTTACAAACAAACAAAGAAGATCCCACCCCCTGTCTAAGAGCCAGAGACCAACGAGCAGCCTGAGAGCTGCACTGATCTTTAGCATAAGAGGAGAGGGGGTGGCGGTGCAATAAAATTTTTAGAGAAACCTTCTCAGCATAGAAGGAATAAGAAGGAGTCAAGAAGTCTCTCTCTTGGACATCTCCAAGTTTTTTTTTTAATTTTTTTGGTCTTTTTCAGTTCCTTTTTCTTGTTTTTTAATATTAATTTTTAGAAAAATAAAAATTGTGATTTTACTATTATGGCCTTTAAAATTAGGTCACATGATGAGCACATGACTATTTTTGTTAGGTTTTTGACAGAATAGGCTTAGTTGCCAAAGGCTAAAGAGTTTAAGGATTATTTTACCAAAATTTAAAAAATGATGAAAGAGTCACCTATTAAAGAGTGAAAGGACCACAGGTGCAAATTTCTCTAATTAATTAATAAACATTCACCATATAATATCATAAAAACATATAATTATATATAAACTCTAAAGTGCCAACTCTCTAAAAATATAATTCAAGCATATGAGAGATTAAGATCAAATAATTTATATACATATGGTAATGTCCCAAAATGTTTCTTCTTAAACAGCTGATGTTTGTAATATAGAAAAGTTATTGTATCCATAGGGAGGTGAAAATTTGTAACTCGGGATATTGATAAATATAAACTTTCAGAAAGGCAAGCGCATTTTTAAAACAAAATTTAAAATGAAAGAAATAATTTTGTGATTTTTTTAATTCAAAATTTAAAACATAAAATTAAAATGGTGAAGCTTAGAGAATCTTTTGTATGTTTCATAACTAGTATGGAATTTTAACTCTAATTAATAATTATCTAAAGCATTTGATTTATTATATCCTTTCTCGTAAATTGCAAGCACTTTTACTATTTTTATAAGTCAACCGAGAGCGATAATATAGCAAGCCATAATACAATAAGGGTCTTCCTATAAAAGTAGTAAAATAATCATCTCTTACTAATGATTAGATGCACTGATTATGAAAATTGTAACTCTTGTTATTACAATTATAATTAACATAATTTTAAGATAGAAAAGATAATAACAAATCAAAAATATTTTTATAGAATAATTAATTCCAGCAACACCTTGACTTATTAAATGGTTTAAGAATACACTATGCCTCCTCTGTCTACAATAAATCAAGAATTACCAAGTATTTATTGTGCCAGTCCATGTCTATAATACAACAGAAACTCAACTTAATAACCAAGCATAACTTCAATATTGTTAATATTAATTATGCAACACAATTAAATTACATAAAAAAAACATGACTGAATTGGGCAACATAACAACATTAACAACAATTATTAAAAACATAGAATTATAACTTATTCCACAAAAATATAAGCATTATAAAGCAGATATAGAGTGAAAACCCATGCAGAGTACTAAGCATACAAGATCAACTCTTTGCCCCACCAAACTCTCTACACTAATTTAGACATTCTTTTATTATTTTTTGACCTAAGGAGATACTACTAAGCAGAAGGCTCAGCAAAGGAAAAGAAAACAAAGAAAGAGGGAGAAAGGGCCTTAAGGCTCAAAGGTGTGAAGAACTGAGGCTAACGCTTGAGTATTTATAGGCCTGAAAAAGTACTGTTTATAAAATTTTTAAACATTTTTTTACTGTTATTGTGGTTAACAAAAAATGGATCGAAATGATTCATTTTTCTTTTTTTTCCTTCGCGTTGGGCCTTTCTTCAAAATCTAAGAATTCATTTGTGATTCTCTGCTTCGTTGATAACTAGCAGCACGCAAATGACATGATAATGGGCGCTAAAGATAAGACACAACGGTTCACGTATGCAAGCTGAATTGGGCCCCAATGGGGCCAATGGGACCAAGAGACAAGACCGTCAGATCAGTCTTAGTATGTTAATCCTCCGGTTTAGAAAATGGATGTAGTAGAGGAGTGAACACAGGATTGGAAAAGCTCTGAAGACACGCGGGCCTACCTGACACACATTAGCGCTAACGCGCGCTCTCCTACTAACGTGTGGTGTGACTGCAGCTGACGTGCTCAGAGATTGAATGGCTGAGATCGTTTTGGTAGCAAATCCAATGGCTCTCATAATGCCATGTGTCTAGTTAATTTTGAAACTCGAATTTTTAAAAATTTTTGATGCTTTTAAAGTCCGATTTTGTCCATTTTGGTGTCATTTTTCTCCCTTTTTCATCCAAATTTCAAATCTAAAATAAACAAACCAAAATTAATTATTTTACAAACATTTTAAGACTAAAAAAAAAAAAATCACACAATAATATTTTTATAGTTTTGATTATTTATAAACTAGACACATATTTAACATAATGATACAACTCTAAAAATTACCAAAAATATAATTAAACATAAAAACACACTAAAAATACATTTTTAAACACACTTTCATATTAAGACACAAAAATACTTGTTAACACAAAAATGCTTTAATTAGAGGATTTAATGAGAAATAAAAGTACAAATAAATGATTTAAGCTTTGTAAAATATACACTTTTACAGTCTCATCAACATAGCATGATCACAGACTCATAAAAACTCAGTAAAACCATGGTTTTGATACCAATAATTTGAAAATGAGTACGAAACGGATTTTAAAAATTTTTATTGAAAAAATTTTTGAAAAAATAAGTTAGGCACGCTATGTATATAAATTAATAAAAGACCTTTCGTACCTCTTAGTAGAAAAGCCTCAACCAACTGGACTTCCTTATTATTCTCTTTCTACAATCGGAGTGCAAGTGATCGTACATCGTTCAATCTTTCCTCTAGTGACTTCTCCTTCCAACAGTTTGAAAAAATCAAGAGCTAAGATTTGAGATGTCAAAAAATAGCTCTATGAGAGTTTCAAAATCTTCTTAGTAAAATACTATTCTATCAAGTGATTTAAGAAACAATAGAAAATTATTCCCTTTATATAAAGGTTGGATTGGAGCTAGTCCTTAGCAGATTCAGCTTCAAAATTTGAGTTCAGATCAACTTTCAAAGTAAAACATGTTAGCCATAGATTGCTAATGTGGTAGGGTCCGGTCGACCAGCTACACTATGTTTGATTGACTGAACTGACATGAGAGAGAATCCCATGCGTCAGAGTGTTATCTTAATTTATCTATTTGAGTCTAAGGGATAAATCCTATTTTATTTGACTCAAGTATCTATTTAGAACTTCAATTTTAATTAAAATAATCCAATAGAAAGGGCATTTGACTAAAAAATTCTAAATAGATAATCTCATATCAAATAAAATCTATCTCAAACAATTCAACTTGTTTATTCAATCTAATAAATAACATAAGTTACCAATCTATAGGAAAAAGATGTATTGTTATAGAAAATATTATGAGCTAGCAAAGGGGACCCGATGGGCATATATAGATCAACCTTTTATAATTGTAAAATAATATATCCTTGATATGTATACTTTATTATCATCAACTTTAAAGCTATTCTATTAAAAGCTATTCTATTAAAAGAGTTGTAATCTTAAACTATATATGAATTACGAAACTCCAATAAGTTTATCGTCCATGATATATCATAATGTGTAACATCTCTATAAGATATTCATAATCAACTTAAAGATAAATTTTGTTTTACTTTCCTGATTATATTTATCTTATGTTCCAATATCTGACCATTGGAATACTTACTATTATAACCAATATAAATAGTATACAATTGGTTGCACATATGTATTTAAATAGTTGAGCACTCCAGTTTTTAATTACAAGATAATACCTATGAGAGAATATCATTAACTCTACAAAAGAGTTGTGGATTCTATTTTTATGATAATAAGTCTATATCAATCAAGAGTCATGTCTTCAACATACCACTATGCATACCTTCATATAATTCAGGATGTCACCCTTTGGTACATTAAAAGACACAAGTTAGAAACACGAAATCATTTATTCATTTTAAGATTAAAATGGAACACATATGATTGTTTAAATTGAATTGATTTATACCAATAGAATTATTAATCAAATCAATATATCTTTAGCCCTAATCTAACATATTATCACCAATGGCAGTATATCAATGTTTCTACTCACGAAGTCCAACTCTGATGGCTAAGACAAGTTATCTTCCATTAGGGATGCAGACAACATAAAAATCTTAACATGAATAAAGCGCCCAATTTTATTCTTTTGATTACGGACCTTTTCATTTAGACTATCACCTTTAAGATTCATGTCTTTCGCATAATCTGTCCATCATATATGTAATCCTAAAGGTTTAAATTAACAATTTCAAACTTTTGTTTGCTTATCATACATGCAACATAAATAATCATAAAAAGGACAATATTTGATAGATGAAAATAAATAATAAACTCTTTATTGATTAAATGTTATCAAAGATAATTACATCATTTAACGCTTAAGGCACCTAGTCTAATAGGTGGTCCACATATGATTTGAAGAACGACAACCCCATAAATCCCTGAAGCAAACCACTCTAGCCAAATCACAATTCAATAACACACGGATTAAAGATTCATGGAATTGACTACACATGCAACAAGTGGGAAGAATGTTGTAGAAAACCCATTACAGATGCTCCATGGAAGGGAGGATATCTTAAGTAACTTGCCATAACGAAAGCTTAAGCCTAAAATGCAGCCTTGATTTCTAGAACTTGGATTGAATTGGTTAATTAACATTAAAGCAATCTCCTTGATCAAGACAATAAGCACTTTTAACCAAAAAACGTTCCCTCTTTGAGGCTTTCCAAATTAGCTTGTCCTTCATGGGGATAAGAAAAAGGTCAAATTGTACCAATTTTGTAATCTAACTCCCCACCAAAAATTGAAATCCGAAGAGGTTCATCCTACTACCTTGTACTTACAAGAAATGATTGAAAAACTTTTTCTAAATTAGTATAAAGAGAGGCACTTGCATTGAAGGTAGCCTTTCTCCTAAGTGTTTCCATCCATGGAACCCAAGGGCTTCTCTCCCAAATAAACACCGTTCCTCCATCCATAATGAGCAAGCAGCTTCTTCTATGAATTAAGTCTTTAGTGCTCCAAATTCCTTTTCAGACATAGGAGGCATTACTTCACGATTTGCTGCTCTAGAAAATATATCCCTTATAGTACTTTAATGTCAAAGCTTTAGCTCATCAAGCTCGGTCATCATAGGCAATCTTCTACCCTATCTTTGACAATAAAGCGACATTCAAATCTTGGTAGCGGCTTAACCTAAGGCTCCACTCTTCTGAGGTTGGCAAACAAATTCCCAAAACTTCAAAGTCTACCAAAATTTGAGGCCATAGCTATCAATCTTATCACCATGATAAGGAATCTAAAGGTACAATAGGTATAAGATGGAACTGATTGCAACACTAGTTGAATAAGTGCCATCTAACAAGCCTTTCAAAGAAGTTTACTCTTCCAACCTTTAAGCTGATGCATCACCTTTTGTTTGAGTTTTCAAAGTCCTCACTATGGTTCGTTATGAGAAACAAAGGGTTCCCTAGATATTTCTTATCTCCCCACACCTTATTTATGGAAAGAATCCTACATACTTTATGTTGCATTGATATTGAAGTGTTGCACGAGGAAAAGTCTCTTGACTTCTCAAAATTTATACGTTATCTTGATCAACTTGAGTACACTTTTAGTCATCTTTCAAAAGCCCGAGCAACTGCTTCATTTGCTCTTCCAAATAGAATAGTGCCATCGACAAACATGAGATGAGATAACAATGGAATGCATATTACAATGCTTATGCCAGCCAAAGCTCCATTCCTTCCCTCCCTCTAAGAATCCCTGAAAACATTTCTCTACATAGAATGAAGAGGTAGGGAGGTAGAGGATCTCTTTGTCTTAGTCCCTAGTGAGCTTGAAAAGGTAGCAGAGGGCTCCATTAAATAAAATTAAGAAGGTAATTGAAGAAACACACTCCATAATTAAACCACAAAAATTGTCATTGAAACCACTAGCCTTCAAGACTTGCTTCAAAATGTTCCATTCAGCCTGATCATAAGCCCGATCATATCCAAATTAATCCCCATAAGGCCGCACTTACCCCAATTGAAGTTCACCTTTTGAGCGAGAACTGAATTTTTAGCAATCCATCTCCTAAGGACAAGCAGACTAGAACGATGAAATAAGCTTCTCCAGAATCTTCCTTATCCTATTAGCAATGAGCTTTGCCACCACCTTATAACAAAAATTGCATAGGCTAATTGGCCTAAAATGATCAAAAGTAGACAACTCATCGACCTTGGGAATTACCACCAAAATGGTACTATTGATAGGTTGAAAAAAATCTTCCGTTTTTAAAGAATTCTTGTACAAAGTCAATAACCTATTGCACCACCACATCCCAAGATTTGTAGAAAATACCCAACATGCCATTTAGGCCTAGAGCCTTAGAAAGGTTCATCATTTAAGCAATCTTCCTTACCTTTTCTATAAATGCAATAGCTTCCAACATCATATTGTTCTCCGTAGTAATCTACTACTTAATCAACTCACCTATCTAATTATTAAGGGTTGGATTTGATGACATAGTAATCTACAAAAAGCTTTCAATAAGATAATGGCCAATACTTGCCCAATCCTTAAACCATCATTTATCCCTATCTTTCAGGTCCAAGATATGGTTTCTTTTGCTTCTCACCAATGTGTAAGAATAATAGGACTGTGATATGAGTCTAAAATAGGTAGATTGATCACTCCTACCTTAATGAATTTAAAATAGCAATCTACCCTAGCAAGTGCGCAATTAAGTCTTTCCTTCACCAGTGAATCTTGTTCATGGTCATCAATCCACATGAAGCAAATATAACCAACATCCCCAACAGAATCTAGAAATTCCTTGAGCAATTTTTCATTTCTAGCATGCCATGGTCTTCCAAGGCATTTATCATCCCTAGTCAATAAAGCATTTAAGCCCCCTATGAATGCCTACTATGAGTCCCCCCGAGTTGACTTCTATGGCCATATTCTACTAAAAAACTTTATGCAAGGTTGCTAAGAGAAGGCCATGCACATAGTATAAGTAACATAAACCCCAAAACACCATCATAGTTCCTCAAACTTATAAAATTTCCATTCAAAATAAAAGACTTAACTCTCACTCCAATTTTCCAAAAGCAACATAAACTGCATGAACTTCCTTCCACATTAACAAAGCTTCCTCCTACAAATCGAAGACATTGCTTGTAAAACTCCATAAAACTAGAATCAGTTTTGTTTCCATAAGAAACACAAGATCAGGGGTATGTCTCCTCACTAGGGCCTGAAGACCCCCATCTACATAGACATTTCCCAATCCCTAATAATTCTAACTTAACATTTTCATGGCGATTTAAGAGGCAATTTAAGGCTTGCCTCCCTGACCATGGTAAGATTTAGTTCAAAGACTGCCTCTACATCCACATCTTAATTCTCCTTAGCAATGTCTTTATTGATCCTACGAGCCCATGTCTTCCTTGGAGTAGGTTTTCGATCTTCCACCTTTTTATACCTTATAACCATTCATCATTCTACCTTAGAGGATGATCTACCATCCTCCCTAGATTGACCTTGTTATCATCTTTGATAGCCTCCATAGCTAGCTCCACCCCTCCTTAGGATCAAAGTAGGGAAAATACAAGACTTAACTTTTTGCTTCTTTGATCCTTGTTGGCTCCAAGGTTTCAAATGATATATTTATTTTTGCTTTAATGACAACAAACATTTTCTTGCTTAATTACTAATAATTTATCTTGAGTGTATAGAGCTATCTTGTGAAGAAACAATTTATAGCAACTTAAGATAATTGGAGGAATTCTCTATCAAGACTTAGAAGTAATAAAATACAAAGTGGATCATATTACTGAGAGCTTGAAGATTGAAGAAAGAGCATCAACAAGCACGAAGAATAGGTTTAATATTTTTTTTAAGCTTGTATGGTCCTAGAGCATGCTTGAAAAGTTTATCAAGTCTAATTGGCTCAAAGTTGATTTTTTTTTAAGTCTTAAAACTTGGTTTCAAAAGTTTTCAAATTGGATAATAATTCTTTCAAAATTATTTTTGAAGTCTTGAAATATTGTTTGAAATTATTTTTTAATTGTTATATTTCAAGTCTTGGAATTGTTTTGAATTTGTTTATATCATATTTGAAGATTTAGAAATGGTTTTAAAATATTTAAAACTTCAATTGTTTTTAAAACCAAAATTTGGCGCCTTGGGCTAGCTACAAAGGCGTAATCGATCGTGCTATATGTATGGCGGTTGACTGCACCAGTCTAAGATGGGCTGGTTCTCTTGCAGTGGTCGACTGCATGATGTATATAGCAATCGACTGTGATGTCCAACGGCTATATTTCTAGCCATTAGAAATGCACCTCAAACGGTCATAAACGACTAGTTTTGAGTGTTTACTTATAAATAGCCTCGTTTCTGACCTTACTAATGCAGAACACCTAGAATCATTCTTATATCAATCCTGAGTGTTCTATAAGCCTTTGATCAATATTTTGAGTCAAACTTGTTAAACACTCATCTTTTGGTGCCTAGTTATCTCCTAGTTTGTTTCAAATTATATTTAATCAATTTCTGGGACTTGTGGTCTAGCGTTTAAAAGTTTCCAATATTTATAAATTGAGTAAATTAGGCTTTCGAAGCCTTAACAATTTTGAGGTTATTTTTGGTTAGCCAATCTATGTGTAAAATTGATGGGTTGTTTTGTTTTGTTAATCTTTGTAGGAAATTGACAGCTGTAAGAGGTTGTGGTGAGCCTCCAGTAAAGAAAGTCACCATATTGTATAAGAAGTGATCATGCCAAAACGATGGTCATGATAATCCAAGAGGCTAAGTCGAAGCTTTTCTCGGTGACAATAGACATAGGCATAGTGCCAAACTACTATAAATAGTGTTTGCATTTATCTATCCTTAACTCTTTACTTTAAAGCATTTATATTTTTGTTTGTATATTAGAAGTGTTATTTATGTGTTTATTTATTCGTACGATTAATCTAGAAATTTTCAATGATTATAAAAAGTTTTAAAAACTCAATTCACCTCTTCTTGGATGGTCAACCTTTGCTAACAATCATGTTTGTTTATAGATAAATTTTGACAAGGACAAGTCTAGCATGCACAAAGGAGGTTCAAGCAAAGTATAGGAGGCACTTTTTACTCAGTGGGGTTTGAGATTTTCATTTATTCTATTAACACCTATAAGTTTTTTAAATATTTCAACAGTACCCTTTAAATTTATAAAAAATAAATTGTGCCTTCACTTGTATATCAATAGTGCCCCCACATGATTCGCAACATATTCGACCCATCCTCCTTGAAATCCGATACAACTATTGTGCCCTTGAAAGGTTTTACTAGCTAGCCTACCTAGAAACAACTAGAAAATTACGTGAGAAATCACAATAAAAAAAGCTAAAAACTAAAAAACAAAAGAAAAATAAAGAAACCTACATCATCACCATGGAACATTCGGGAAGCACAAGTTAAAAAAAAAACTTTTCATCTTCCTCCAAAAAGGAGTAAGAGCAAACGAAAAAAGAGGAGGGAATTAGAGTCTTCCAAATAAAGGAAAAAAAGATAAAAGCAAAGAACAAAAGAACTCTACTTTGTCTTTGTAGCTGGGCATTCATTACCCATTCATCAGAATCATCTAGTGTTGTTCAAGTCCAACAATTAGTGTCTCAATTCTCAAGTCTAGCATTAAATGATCAGCTATGCAAACTTTTGTTGTGTTTCATTCATCTTTCTTAATTTTTGGTTTAATTTTTAATTGAAGAGAGATTGTGATGTTATGAACTAAGTAGTTTAGTAAGATTTCCTAGATTCCTAGTCCTAGTCTTGTTAATAGATAAGAGGTTGTTATCTTAATCTACGAATGTTTGTATAGAGTATATATGCATTGAACTAGAAATTATAATTATGGCAAACAGCTTTTTTTTAAAAAAATAATACAATAACTAGTAGTTGTCACTTAATTATTTATACGTTTTGTAACCAATGACTAATTTTATTGTTTTTCATTTATCAATTGTAAATTGTTGTTTTGTTGACCTATAATATTTTATAAAAATTATTTTGTCTAATAGTTATCATGAGAGATATTTTAAAAGGAAATTAGATTTGATATTCTCTAAAGGAAGAAATGATGATGATGTTGCAAAGACCAACAAGATAGAATTGAATGCAGGAGAACTTCCTATTGATCCTGCACTTGGGATTCCAATCATGGAGAATAATCCTAATGTAAGAGACCAAGTTCAAAGAGCGTATTTGCAAAAAGGTTCATGTCAACTCAGAAAACATAATTTTCTTTTTTACAAAATTGGGAGAAAAATCAAGAAGATTCAACTCTGATTTATTTGATGAATATAGCATCTTGGTTGGAATTTAGCATGGCTAAAGATAATGAATATTGCTTACGTTGGTATCTTTTTAAATCAAATTGTGGACAACAAGAAGACGATGACTCTTTTGTTGTTGAAGGATTCTTGAATTGGAGAAAACCAAAAAGATTTCAAACTCAAGTTAGAGGCTCAATAGCACACATAACCAAGCTTAGAACAAATATAAAACCTTGAAGAACAAGAATCAATATAGTGAAGGAATTTTATCAAAGAAATCAAAACAATCTCAAAGTGAATATCGAATTCGCTTGAGTGCATCAATAGATTGTTTTTGGTTTCTTTTATGACGAGAACTTGCATTTTGTGGTCATGATGAGTTTGAGGTTTCATATAACTATGATAACTTTCTTAAGCTCTTGCACTTTTTAGCTAATCATAATGATGCAATTAAGGCTGTTGCATACAACAATACTCCTAAGAATAATAAGTTAACATCAACTTGTATTCAAAAAAAAATTGTTAATGTCGCTGCCACTAGAACAGTTTATGTTTATCAAAGATATTGGCGGTGTTTTGTTTTCCATTCTAGTTGATGAATCTCGTGACGTCTTGATAAAGGAGCAAATGGCCATTGTCTTACATTATGTAGACAAGAATAGACATGTGATAGAACGTTTTATAGGTATTGAACATGTTTCTAGCACCACATCTATTTCACTTAAGAACGCAATTGATAAAGTATTTTCTAGACATGGATTAAGCATTTCTATATTGAGAGGACAAGGCTGTGATGGAGCTAGCAATATGCAAGGTGAGTTTAATGGTCTAAAATCACTTCTTTTGAAGGAGAATCCATGTGCTTTTTACGTTCATTGTTTTGCTCATAGGCTTCAATTAGCTCTTGTAGCTATATCAAAAAAGCATATTCAAATTGCATCATTATTTAGCTTGGTTACTAGTATGGTAAATTTTGTTGCAACTTCACCTAAACATTGTGATTTTTTTCAAGAGAAATATTTTGCCACAATTGTTGAAGAACTCAATAATGGTGAGATATCTAGTGGGCGGGGCCTAAATTAACATACCACTCTTAAACGCTATGGTGATACATGATGGGGTTCACATTATGGTACTTTAATAGGCTTGATTGTCATGTTTGCACTGGTAATTGATGTCCTTGAATCAATTGTAGATGATTCAACGAGTTCTGAACAAAGGTGTGAAGCAAATTATTTATTGGAGTCAATGCAATCATTTGATTTTGTTTTTAGTCTACATTTGATGAGAATTGTGTTAGGAACTACAAATGAGTTGTTAAGGGCACTACAGAAAAAGGTCAAGATATTGTGAATGCCATATGTTTAGTGAAATTATGCAAGCAACAATTACAACATAAAGCGGGATTCTTTTCTTGATGAAGCCTCATCTTTTTGTAGAAAACATAACATTGATGTTGCTGATATGAATGATGTTTATGGTTTGAGATTTACAGTCAAAAAATTATGAAATTGCATCATTTCAAGGTTGATTGTTTTATGTGGTTATTGATTTACAACTTCTTGAGTTAAATGATCAATTCATTGAGGCAAATAATGAATTGTTGTTATGTACAACTTGTTTGTGTCTAGATAATCCATTTTCTACATTTGACAAGCAAAAATTGCATCGTTTTGTTGAGTATTATCCTAAAGATTTTTTTGCGGTATCTCACAATTCTTCATGATCAGCTTTAAATCTATATATTAGATATAAGCTCTAGTGCAGAGTTTGTAGAATTAAGAGATATTAGTGATCTTACACAGCCAATGTTTGAGACAAAAAAAAGGTATACCATTAGTTTATTTGCTTGTGACTTTGGTATTGATTCTTCTAGTTGCTACAGCTAACTATCAAGAGAGCACTTTCTGAATATTGTGAAAAGTCAACTACGTATTCAAATGAGAGATCAATGGTGAATGACAATTTGATTGTCTACATCAAAAAAAATATTTTTAACGGTATTCGATAATATAGTTATTATGGAACGTTTTCAAAAAAATGAAAACTTGTAGAGAAAAGTAATAATGTATTAAATTGAAGTAGTGAAATGAAATATTAGAAAATTTTATTATCTTTCCTATCTTTTTTATGTTTTATAGTGTGCCCGTCGCTAAAAATATTTCCTCGCTCCACCACTAGGGACCGCAAATCTTGTGATGGTCCCAGGACGCATTAACTCCTTTTAAGCTTCAGCATATATGGGCACACAACTCTAAGGCAGACACTGGAGGTTATTTAGTGGGTCGATACTAGAAGTCTTAGCCATTAAGTTGTCTAATTAGAGATACAATAATAGGCCGGGGCCCGTGGGCTAGTCTGGGCCTGTCCTGCTACAGTAATGGGCCAGGCCAGCATGGCCCAATATTGTTCAAGGCATGACTCGGCCCATAAATATTTGTGGGCTGGGCTAGGCCAACATATGCTAGCCCATGGGCTGGCCTGGCACAACCCATGAAAAATTATGGGCCAGGCCTAGTCTGGGCTAGGCCAGGCCAGGCCGCCCCAACTTGGCCCATTATTGGCCGGCCCATCTTAGCCCATACAGGCCCACAATGGGCTAGCCCACGGGCTCAGGCCTAGCGGCCTGTCTAGGCTTATAATGGGCTACTCGTCCCAGCCCATGTAAGGCCCATACAGGCCCACAATGGGCCAGCCCATCGAAGGCCCAGTGTGGCCCAATTTCATATATATATATATATTAGATATATTTTTCTATGTTCATTCATGGGTGAACACGGCTGAGTATGACCTTTTCTAGTGAAAGGCCATACACATCACATCATAGCAAGTTTTTTTTTTTTTTTTTTGCTTGAAGGCATGCTTTGCTTCTTCTAAGAGGCAAAGATGAGACAAGACCTAACATATCATGTTACAATAGGACAAGGCCCAGTGTCCACAATTGCAAGTGAACAAGTATTTAGTTGCAGTGGTAGAGTACTTGATGAATGGCATGTACGTATGAGTGACGATATTCTAGAAGCAGTAATGTGCATCCAAGATTGGGAGGATGCTTGTAGAAGAAGCCAAGAAGTTCAAGATGATTGGGTTGATGACTTTGAAAATTTAAACATTTCTGATACTCTCATTGGGAGTAATACATTGTAATTATGAACAATATTTTCTTTTTATGTTTTTTTTTTTATTTTTAGTAATTTTGTAAACATCTTATGTATAATTATCCCGATTGTACTTTTTTTTCCTTACCAAGGTTTTATCCCATTGGGTTTTCTTTGTAAAGGTTTTTAATAAGGCAATCATAAATATCTTTTTTTATATTTCCCTTGACTATTTAAACTTTTATATTTGTTAACTTGTTTAAAAATGCAAAAATAAAAAAAATAAAAATTAAAAAATTAAAAATTGCATGCTTAGACCCATGATAGGCCAAGATGAGCCGATCCATTCAAGGCCCATGACACGGCCCACGTAAATTGGCCTGCGGGCTAGGTTGGGCGAAGGCAATTCTAATATGGGCTTGCTTGGCCTAGCTCATAAAATTCATGGGCCTAAGGAGAACGGGCCGGCCCATTCTTGCATCACTATATGTGCTCTAGTGCAGAGTTTGTAGAATTAAGAGATATTAGTGATCTTGCACAGCCAATGTTTGAGACAAAAAAAAAAAAAAAAAAGGTATACCATTAGTTTGTTTGCTTGTGAGTTTGGTATTGATTCTTCCAGTTGCTACAGCTAACTATTAGGAGAGTACTTTCTTAACATCGTGAAAAGTCGACTACATATCCAGATGGGAGATCAATGGATGAATGACAATTTGATTGTATACATTGAAAAAAATATTTTTAACGGTATTTGATAATATAGTTATTATGGAACGCTTTCAAAAAACGAAAACTTGTAGAGAAAAGTAATAATGTATTAAATTGAAGTAGTGAAATGAAATTTTAGAAAATTTTATTTTCTTTTCTATTTTTTTTTGTGTTTTATATTGTGCCCCACGCTAAAAATATTTCCTCGCTCCACTACGAGGGACCTCAAATTAGTGATGGTCCCAGGACGCATTAACTCCTTTTAAGCTTCAGCATATATGGGCTCACTACTCTAAGGCAGACTCTGGGGTTCTTTCGTGGGTCGATACTAGAAGTCTTAGCCACTAACTTGTCTAATCCAAGAGTTCAGGGGTCCTGATCTGAGTACCTCTCCTAGCCCAAATTAGTGTCATTAGGTCCCAATGTCATAGGCAACCTTATTTCTATACAGGCCTGATCCCCCAATATTTTTCAAAGAGGCCCTCTTGACTGCCCCACGTCAAGGATGGATCTCCACAGAGGCAAAAGATTTTATTGCTTTTCAACAATGCTGAGGTTAGGCTGATCACCACACATTACATTCTCTTTCTACACATTAGCCAATTTAATCTGGCCATCCCCACCTCCTTCTTAGAGATGTCTCCATTGTTCTGTATTGATTTAGGGGAAATGTTAAGAGTCGTACTCTGAATTCCTATTGCTCCACTATCCTATAGACCATACCCCTCCTGATCTCCATGATCGCCACTCTGAGCTGCACCACCACCCAGACCATTGGCTTCACCTCCCGTCACCCACCACTGGGAGAGACCCGCCATAACTTTCTGTACATTCTCCGATCATCACCCTCTGAGGCTTTCTCTTGTGAAGGGTAATTTCCAGCCACGTGCTGCCGAGAAGCAAGCATCCTCGATCGCCTCAGCCCTCGTCTAACGTCCGAAAGCCGAGACTTTTCTGCCATTTCTATCCTCAACCATAACAATTTCACTCATGCAACTAGATTTCTCATGCCCAATTCATCAACAAAGGTGATAAAACTTTGGCAGGTGTTCGTATTTAAATTTTATGCATATTAAATTATGGTTACTCTGCAGAGACAGAATCTGACTGCAAAAGTTTACCAAGTTGCAAATCAATGCTGACCCGGGCATTTATACTTCAAGTTAGGAAAGATATCATCTTTGTGAACACTGGGCTCAATTGGTTTGCCTGCAATGGTCTTTGGTCCGGAGCGTTATCCGGCGGGTTATAGCCTGTCGGTAAGCCATGAATCTGGAGCTAGAACCTAGACACATCAAAAATCCACATTAAACCAGACCCCATCCTTCAAGCAGTATGCTCCCTGATGTTGAGATGAGACCCATTCACGGTCGCCTGTGTAAGAACCATTCTCTATCCTCATTTTTCTCAAAGCAAACGGCGAAAACCCCTGCTTTCAGCTCTTGCATCCTCCACTTGGAGGCATTACGCCACATCTTAATCAAAATTTTCCCAAATAGGGATTTACTCATACTCTTCGTCAAAAAATCTTCCCTAACAAGGCAAGCTTTGAAGCCAAATCGACTTCCTCCGCGTTGAAATCTAGGTTGAGGAACAATTTCCAACTTTTCCCTCTCAACAATCATTTCATATAAATAAATAAATAAATAAATAAATACATACACACACACAAACACACACATATATATATATATATATATATATATATATATTTACTATTGAAGTGATTCCTTTACTAAGGTACTGCAGAACTCCATTTGTTAGAAGAGCTTCCATGGTAGATATAGAAAAGAGAATCTTTGCTATTTTTTTTCAACCAGAATGAGACGCATTTTGGTTGAGAGGATTTTGTTAGTCATTCTTTTCATTTCTTTTCCTTTTAAGTAATTTTTTGGCTAAAATTTTCTTTTTAAGTCCTTCCTTTTTTTTATTTTTATTTTTAGTTCTCCCTTCCTCTTTGCATTTTCCTTTTTTTATCCTAAGTGTCATACTAAATATTTTTTTTCTCATATGCCTCCCTATGTAAAGACCTATTTTCTCTTATCTTATCTAATAAAAATGTTTTCAAACGTATCTCATAAACTTTTTTTCTATCCAATTTAATCATTAATACTTTCCTTCTTCAAATCTATTGTTCTTAAATACTTTTTTTTAATAATACTGAAAAGAATAATAAATTAAGAAAAATCAATAAATTTAAAAGAACCAATTCACATATTTCAAAAAGGGTTAAATGTGTAAGTGCTTTCCAACTAGTGTGTATACACATAAAAAGATCTTTTTTATTCTATAGGGTTATAACCTCATAACTTACAAAATTGCAGACCCTATTATAATATGTAGTGTACTTTTTAGATTGAGTCTTACTGTTTTGTAAGTGATGGGGTTGTAATAACGTAGGGTTAAATAAGATATACATAGATAGATGGATAGATAGGAGAAGAAATGCCTCTTTTGTTTATTTATTTATTTTTGTTATTCCAAGTCGTTGATGATAAACTTTACTTATATATGAAAATTTGCATTGTGATAAGTAATCTCAATTTCTTTTTTGACAAAAGTTCTCTCTTTTAAATTTTTTTAATACACTTGTAGTTCGGCTTTTCCCTTGCAAGTGTGCATCCTACACCATGATATTCTTTTCCTCCTCTCAATCTCTTTACTCGGGACGATCATCGCTTCTTCTTACTCTCTCTCTCTCACAGCGACGCAACTGTCTCTCTGTGTTCTCTCTGTGGCGTTGCTTTCCCTCTCTTTCTCCGATTACAAGTCTATGTATTCGGCTCTTAAGAACTACAGTTGCGACAAGAAGAAGCAAAAAAAAAAAAAAAAAAAAAGAAGCAAAACACCACCTTGATAATTGTTTTTCTGATGAATTGTTTTGATTCTGAGCTTTTATACCGGAATTTGATGCTATATGTGGTTACTACTCTTTGAATTGAAGCTTCAACTTGAAAGAGAAAACACTTTCTTTCAAAAATTCCGTACGCTTGGGTGTTAGTATTTTAGCATTGTTTGATCATAGCATGTAAAATAACAATATTACATACTATGCAAGGGCGGAGTCAAAAAAATTAGTAAGAAGGATATAATGTGTGTTAATATTATTAAGAAAAATTAAATGAAAGAGATATAAAACTTTAAGGAGCTGAAAATTATTTCAAGGGGTGAAACATAATTTTATAAGAGAAGAAAATGTAATTTTTATAATATTTTATATACGAAAGAAAAAAATATAAAGGGTGATAATCCACCTTGTTTATATGTAACTCTGCCCTTGCCTGTATGGTATTTGATGCAAGAATTGGATTGAACCAAAATTTTACACAGGATCATTCATGTCAAATTATTGAGAAGAATCATACCAAATTGCAGAAGCATACCTGGATTTATGATCACTGAATAATCTTGAGTTATCGTCTTCCAATCCAATACGTACTCTTTGTTATTTTCTAAGAAGATGGGATTTCAGAGAAAACAGGAAGAATAAAACGTACGTATGGATTGGGGACCATAATCAGAATAAATAACTTTTGTTATTTTAGTGTATTTTCAGTTTCGCCCATCATAAAATCTGAAAATTACAAATTGGTATCTACACATATAATATTTATGAAAATAACCCATATATTATTTTAATACCCAATAAAGCCTTTTAACTTTATCTTAATTATATCACTTTAATTTAGGCTTTACTTTAAGATAGCATTAAATAACACATTTAATTACATATGTGTGCCCATATGAAAAATTATTTTCTAACA
>CAMOHE010053416.1:0-15177 GCA_946598075.1 Artocarpus hirsutus | reverse complement strand
AAAAAAAAAAAAAAAAAAAAAGAAGCAAATCACCACCTTGATAATTGTTTTTCTGATGAATTGTTTTGATTCTGAGCTTTTATACCGGAATTTGATGCTATATGTGGTTACTACTCTTTGAATTGAAGCTTCAACTTGAAAGAGAAAACACTTTCTTTCAAAAAATTCCGTACGCTTGGGTGTTAGTATTTTAGCATTGTTTGATCATAGCATGTAAAATAACAATATTACATACTATGCAAGGGCGGAGTCAAAAAATTAATAAGAAGGATAGAATGTATGCTAATATTGTTAAGAAAAATTAAATGAAAGAGATATAAAACTTTAAGGAGCTGAAAATTATTTCAAGAGATGAAACATAATTTTATAAGAGGAGAAAATGTAATTTTTATAATATTTTATATACCAAAGAAAAAAATATAAAGGGTGATAATCCACCCTGTTTATATGAACTCTTATTTTCTAACATTTGAATCCCGACATTGCTTCAAGAGATGGAAGAGAAAGACGGAGAAAAAGAAAGAAAGGAGAGGGAAGAGAAAGTAGAAAGAGAGAGAACGTGCGGCTGGGAGAGAAGAAAAAAAAAAGAGATATGGTAAAATTGGAAAACTGAATATGTAAAACTGAAAATGGCCTATTAATTTCTCATCATTGTAAATATGTTATTTACTTTCAAAGAACTGTAAAATGGACCTATTTTTTTATAATTTTCTCACTTTTTTTTATTCTGTTATTTACCATATTATGCTCTTTCTCTATGTTTAAACAATACCTTAAAATTGGCATTGCTTGCAAGCTCAGATCCCATCAAGCCCGGTGCCTCCGCCACAAGCTTGGATAGCTAGGCCCCACTCAGCACCCAAACCAAGATCCATGCTCCCTTCGATGCCCCGCACGCCGCAACACCCACTCACTCGTCGTCTCCAATATTTTTTTCTCGAGTAAAATAAAAGTCGTTATTTGAAATTTGCTATAGTACATTGTTTTTGTTTAAAAAATATTTTTTCAAATAAACAATTTGATAATTACTTTAATATAAAATATTTTTAACAACAATCCAATCTAACTTTAATAATCTCGACTAGTCTAATGTGTCAAATAAGACCTATATGACTCGGTTTTGGTCACGACTGTCTCCGTCACTCCCATGCAGGTCAATCTCACTCATTGATTTTCTTACGTTACATGCTAGGGACCAATATACTGTAACAATTTCTTCAATTCTGTCTATTTCATTGCAAGTTAAACTACGTATATGCCACGAAAATTACAAGACAAAGAAATTAGAGTTTCAACGGAAGAAAAAAAGCATGGAATAGTGTCACCAATTTAGTCAAATAATAATTTTTTGAACACTACGTGCGTATGTCGGCAATGTAAAAGCTAGCTCTCGATCTCCATTTGTGATTCAAATCAAAAGATATAGATGAAGACGTGCCAAGTTTTGAAGTTGGTGGTTTTTTTTTTTCCTCCTAAATATAATGAATGTCACTCATTACTCAAGGCATATTTGAATGCGAATTTGGTACATTTTTTTAGCTGAAAATTTTTCAGTTAACAACGGGTGCTTTCATAGGAGTGTAACTTATAAAGATTTTGGTGGAAACAAAATCCAAAATATTTTCTCAAATGTGTTCAATAAATTTGTCAAAAGATGTTATATAAAAAAAATTAACCAAAGAGGTAAAATACATATATAGTTTTTATAGTTTAATTGGTGGGGGAGGAAGGAAACTTAACATATGCAATCTATTGCTAAACCATATATATATAGGCCCCAAGAATAACTAAAACGTTCTGAACATGAGATGTATAGCCCCCAAAAAAAAAAAAAAAAAAAAACTGCAACATAAGTCATGATGAAGAGTGATCAAGCAGTTCAATTGGCTGCAAACAATACCGATCAATACATAGATTGCCCTTTATATTTAATGAATTTGAGACTTCTTAATTTTTAAGTCTAGGAAAATATTCCCCAGTCAGCGAACTATGATATTTTGCATTTACGAAAATCAACATAATACATATAAATATATGTGTGTGTGTGTATATATATATATATATATTATAATTGGCTTAAGAAGTGATCAATTTTCTGGATTCCAAGAAATTTTTGTTCTTGTGCTGTCACACCCCAGAATACGAGAGGTGACGTAGTAAGTTAATTAAGTTAATTAAATTAAAATTAAAAATTTGACATAGGTTAAAGAGGTTAATTAGTTATGAGAAACGTGATAATTTAAAATACTTTTAAAACCAATAATAACTTTAATTAATCCAAATAAATAAAAGTTACAAAGGGATTATTAGAAAAGATAAAATAAAATAGAGAAAAAGGAGAAGGACGAGTTGGGTCCCACTGGCCCACAACTTATGCACACATATAATACTAATAATATTAAATTACAACCATAGTCCAAAGTAAAAGAGAAAGTTAAAGTTATACATGCTTTGAATTATTTGTACTACAATCTACCCAAATCTTCCACTGGTCGCAAGTCCGGTCAACAGACTCTTCTCCGATCCTAAGCTGAAATCCATCTAGAGAGAGAAAGATTTTGAAACAAATAAAAGGCGAGCGAAAGGCTCAGTAGGACTATATTTTAAAACAGATAAATAATTTTAGTAAAACTTCACCTTAGGAAATAAAGTTAAATAAATAAATTCATTTAAATAGATTTTATCAAAAACAGTTCATCCAAAAAATACCTTTTATCTTTTCCGGGCAAACTATAATGTCCACCACCAAAGTGGCCCAGCTGGGTTTTGGGACCAGCCCCAAGGTCTCGCACTACATGACTCAATTTTGATATGGCATCATGTCTTAATATATATATATATATATATACATATCTTTCTATAATTATTAAAATCTCTTTTTACCAAGTATTCTCATTTACATTCATTATGAGGTTTATTATGAAAACCACCTCAATTCTACTATTTATGCAATCAGTTAATAAAAATCCTTTTTCAGCCAATCATTGAAAACATTTTGTTAAAAATTCTTTTGAGGCCAAAATCCTTTAAAAACTAGGTTGCGGTAGAAGTTCTATCTCAATACAGGGGTCGGTGTCCCACACCACAATCCCGGTCCACTACACGTCGCTTCGCGGAACCACGAACAACCTTTAATGTATAATAACTAAGTCTATCAGTATCTAGCTTATGATATTCTATGCCATTAAAGTCTCTCATGGTGTCCTAGTGTGCCATTTAAGTTTATAAAATCATTTTACAAGGTCAAAATCTCGATCGGGGTTCAAAATGACAAAAACGGGTGAAAAATAACAAAATCTCACCATGCCCGGTCGGCCTGTCGGTTGCACTGGTTTGGCTGGTCGAACTGTGCAGCTCGGCTTGCCGAAAAACCAAGTTAGGTCGATCAAACTTTTTCAAGTTCGGCTTGCCAGTCATATGAATCCTGCTTGTCGGACATATGAATCTGGCCTGCCGAACAGGAAGTTCGGCCTGCTGATCTGAAAAAATTTTAGAATTTTCTAGGCAAAGGGTTTCAGCCTTCCGAGCCCAAATCTTTATTTTAACCTGTTTTTCTCAATTCTCAACCATGAGAAACATCAATAGATGATAGAAAAACATTATAGAACACTTTTAAATCAATTTAAACAAGATTCGGACAAAGATTTTCAAAAATCTTGAAATTGAAGAAAAATGGAGAAAAATGAAAAATTTTGATTTAAATCCGTTTTTGTTCAAACAAAGCTTAGATTCTAGTTATTCTAAGTCTCTCTAACTTAGACCAAGGGTTTTCTAGGCTTAGAAAAGCTTAAATTTCAAAATACCACAAAATTAGAAAAATTTAGAAAAGTTTTAAAATTTTGAAACTAACCTTGAATCGAAGCCTTAAATCATGTTTTCGGTTGTTCAATCACTTTCCCGAGCCTCCAATCCACTACCCCGAAGCAGGAGATTGATTTTGATTCAAAAATTTTTGAGAAAAGAAGAGAGAGAAAGAGAGGCAGAGGGAAAAGAGAGAGGGACATGTGAGAGAAAGGGGAAAGAGAGAGATGAGTGAAAGAGAGAGAGAGAGGTGAGTTTAAATAAAGGAAACGATGGGCGGTTTTACTGTGCAAAAACCATATGCCACCCAGTTTTGTAAAATAGGTATTTTTGGTATTTTGTTTTGTTTCAAAATTCAAAATGACAATTAAAAATAATTAACAGTAATTAAATGTCATTAAAGTAATAAAAAATAACATAAATTTAGAAATTTCACAAAATGATCAAATTAGGTTTAAAATACTCATTATGGCACACTAATCCACCATTTTACTTACTAATAACATTTAATTAATTTCGGGGCATTACAACTCTCCACCCCTAAAAGAAATTTCGCCCTTAAAATTTGCAAATTGATTCAGAAACAAAATAAATGTGGATACAACTCCTGCATATTCGATTCTAATTCCCAAGTGGCTTCATCAGTCTCGTGATGCTGCCACACGACCTTTACTAACAGTATATCATGACGGCGCAAGCTGATCACTTTTCAATTGATAATCTGACTTGGCACCTCTTCATACGTCGTGTCTTCCTGAATCTGTACATAATGAAATGAAACTATCTTGTTCTGCTCAGGCGGACACTTCTGAAGCATCGACACATAGAATACATCATGGACGTGAGAGAGTTCAAGAGGAAGGTCGAGTCGATAAGCAACCACACTGACACGCTGAGTGATCTCGAATGGTCTGACATACCTTGGTGCAAACTTACCACTTACTTCGAATCGCGAAATGCCCTTGCGAGGCGATACCTTCAAGAGAACAAAGTCTCCTACCTAGAATTCCAAGGGTCGGCGTCTCCTATTCACATAACTCTTCTATTGACTTTGAGCTACTTTCAATCGGTCTCTAATTATGGCAACTTTCTCGTTGCTGTCACGGATCTCATCTGGCCCAAGAATAACTCTATCTTTAGGTTCAGCCTAACACACCGGTGATCGATATGGTCGTCCATATAGTACTTCAAATGGTGCCATACCAATACTCAATTGATAGCTATTATTATACCCAAACTCTACCAGATGCAAATATTTCTTTCAGTTCCCATCGAAGTCTAATGCATAAGCATGTAATATGTCCTCGAGAATCTGAATAACTCGCTCAGATTGCCCATTGGTCTTGAAATGCCGTGCTGAAGTTCAAATCCATACCCAAGGCCTCCTAAAAAGCTCCTCCAATACTTGGCATTAAACTTGGAGTCTCTCTCGGATGTGATGGACAATGGAACTCCGTTCAACCGCACTATGTTCTGCAGATACAATTCTTCGAGTACTCTCCTCGAATAGGTCAACCTAAAGGGAATGAAATGAGTTGATTTCGTTAACCTATCAACCACGATCCAAATTGCATCATGCCTTTGTTTAGTCCTCGACATTTTGGTAAGAAAATCCGTCGTGATATGCTCCCATTTCTATCCTAGAATAGGAAGTGGCTAAAGCTGACCTGCTGGCTTCTAATGCTCAACTTTAACCTGAAGACAAGGCGCACACTTGGCCACATATTCCCAGATATCCTTCTTCATTCCTCTCCACTAATATTGTCTCCTCAGATCATGATACATCTTTGTGCTCCTCGAATGAATAGCGAACTGAGACTTATGGGCTTCATCCATTACAGCCTTCGTCACTTCCACGATTGCTGGAACTGCTAGGCGCTCATTGAAGTACAACGATCCATTGGCACGTATCGTCCATTCTTCAAATTGTTCTCCCTTCTAAATCCCCGTCCAGATTCCTTGAAGGTGCTAATCTCGCCACTGATTTTGCTTCACCCTCTGAACTAGAGTTGGGGTCGTCTCCATATGATACACTAAAACTCGCTCGTAGTCGTCATAATATTGTAGCCCGTACCCACTTACTATTGCATCCCTTTTCCAATCTTCAAGAGCCAAATAGGCAAGAATCCCTAAGGACTTCTAGCTAACTGCATCCGCAACTACGTTGGCTTTCCTGGCGTAGTACTGCAGCATGAAATCATAATCCTCCATGTATTCTATCCATCTTTGCTGCCTCAAGTTTAGATCCCTCTGGGTGAACAGATATCTCAAGCTTTTGTGGTCAAAGAAAACCTGAAATGTCACCCCGTACAAATAACATCTCTAGATCTTTAGCCCGTGAATTACCACCATGAGCTTTAAGTCGTGAGTAGGATAATTTTGCTGTGAGGTCGTAGTTGTTTCTATCCATATGCCACCACATGCCCGTGTTGCATCAACATGCACCCTAGTCCGCTTCTTGACGCATCTGTGTAAACCTCGTATGGCTTGTCACTATTGGGGATAACCAATATTGGAGTTGAGGTTAACCGATTCTTCAATTCTTGAAAAGCGAGCTGACATTCTTCATCCCACTTGGACCTGATATTTTTCCTGATCAATCTTGCAATGGTGCTGCTATTTTCAAAAAATCCTTCACAAATTTTCTATAATACCCTGCAAGTCCCAAGAAGCTACAGATTTCTACCATATTCCTCAGCTGTTCCCATTCCGCTATGGCTTTAACCTTAGACGGATCCATTGAGATACCATGCTCGGAGATGACATGACCCAAACACTTAAATTTTATTAACCAAAACTCATACTTCTCTTTCTTAGCTTATAGCTGGTGCTCCCGTAGGGTCTGAAGCACAATCTTGAGATGTTGCTCATGCTCGTCCCAAGTCTTAGAATAGACCAAAATGTCATCTATAAACACGATCATAAACAAATCAAGATAGGGCCTAAATATCATGTTCATTAAGTCTATCAAGGATGTTGGAGCATTCATCAATCCAAACAGCATCACCAGAAACTTGAAGTGTCCATATTGAGTCCTAAAAGCTGTTTTAGGAATATCTTATTCCTTAATCCTAAGCTGATGGTATCCCGAACGCAAATCTATCATTAAGAAATACCACGAATCTCCCAACTAATCAAACAATTCATCGATTCTAGGCAGAGGATACTCGTTCTTCACGGTGACTCGATTCAGCAGTTGATAATCTACAAATAACCTGAGGTTCCTATCATGCTTTTTAGCAAACAAAACTAGTGCTCCCTACGATGATATACTATTTTGAATGTATCCCTTATCAGCAAGCTCCTGAAGCTACTTTCTTAATTCTTTCATTTCTGTCGATGCCATCCGATAAGGTGATACAGAAATTATTATTGTTCCTGGAAGCAACTCAATACCAAATTCGATCTCCCGGTGCGATGGTAATCCTGGCAACTCGTCGGGGAACACGTCTTCAAATTCGTATACCACTAGGATCACTACGTTTCTTCTCAAGGCACTAGACTCTCTTTTTAGATTCATGAGGAAAGCATAACAAGCTAGGTTCTTCCGCCCTCCAAGACATGTCTTTATGAGGCACTCACTTATAAGCCAATCACCACCACCCTGGTAAGTGATCACCATCCCCCTACCGGACACTAGGGTTACTTTCCTAAGTTGATAGTCTACCACTACATTATACCTAGATAACCAGTCCATCTCTAAGATTACATCATACGATCTTATGGGGATTACAATCAAATCACTCTTCAAGATCTCATCCCTAATCTTTATTTTATAAGATTTACAAATACAGTTCACACACGCCCGCCCCAAGGGTGAAGTTATGACTAGGGGTTCATCAAATTCTTCTATCTCTAATCCCAAGGCATGTACAAAAGAGCTTGAAATGAGAGAATGAGTGGCACCAGTATCGAATAACACGTGAGCTAGAGATTGAGAGACTAAGATTGTACCATCGACAACCGCATTACTAGTCTGGGCATTTGAACTCCCAGATGTCATGGTGTGTACCTGAACTAGAGCCTTTCCTTTTTTCTCTACCAACCCTGCTTAGTCCTAGATTAGTAGGCTGATATTACTGCGATGAGTCGACCGTGCACTAGCTATACTCGATGCTTAATATTGAGGGGCGATGCATTGGAAGTTCAGCGGCTGGTGTCCTTGTGCTGGATATGGCAGTTGCTAGGGAGAAAACTGATGGAATTGAAGTTGAGGGAACTGTTGAGATGGAGGTAGGGTTTGAGGCTGAGGCTGGCGATTAGCTCCTTCTCCGACTTAAAGTCCTGGGCCTGCACTCCTAATCGGGCAATTCCTCTTGATATGTCCCGGCTGCTAGTAATAATGACAGTGAAAGCTGTTGGGGTTGGTGCGCATGCTGCTAGTAATGTCCTTAAGTGGGGGTTAATAGTTTTTATTAAAAAAATGAAGATCAGAAAATAAAAATAAAACATTAAAGTATTTTTCCCAGGACTTAAATAAAAACTCTCAAAATAAAATAAAAACATAAAAAAATAAATAAACCACAGTTTAATGTAGCACCTTAAATTTTAATAATATAAAACTATCATTATCATCATTTCAACATTCAACATATCTTAATACAGTCATAGTAAGTAACAATCGATGCTTACATTATCATGAAGAACAGTCTTAACAATTGTAGCAATCCCAACGTAATATAGCTACATAGCTTCCTCAACTATTTTTCTCATAGCCGCCTCACACTTAGCGAGTCTTGAAAAGATGAAAATATAAAGGAATGAGCGACAACATGCTGAGTAGGAAAAGCCATTACTCGCCTTTAGGTTTTTACTATTACCATATTAAAACCGGCATGGTTAGTCCATAATTATTATTCATCAATATTATCATGTTTAATTCTGGTGGATATCTTATGATCGTTGTTACCAAGTTCCATACATATATATATATATATATAGGATTTAATTATACTCATCTATATCCAACGTGTAATAGAATATCATATCACTCAACTCAACAAAACCCAAATGGGCACGCTTGGCCACCCTCCAATCATTCCAAGGGTGTTCTGGTGAGGGGACATCAAGCCCCGAGTCCTCGCCAAGTCGATTCCTATATAGTGTGTTCTGGGACTTTCGACCTAGTGGAGCGTCATCACCTCCCCCCTATTTTACCTTTTAGGATATTCGTGCTCAAGGACGTAATTGCCGCCCTCTTCACGTCTCACCATTTCTCTATATTCATCCATTATTTATAGAGTTAGTTTTCCTAACCAGGCTTCTCAATTTATAACAACATGTGTCAAATCATTATGTTCCTCGCTGTACAATATAGGATGAGTTCCACATTATCATGTTATAGATATAATCATATACATTCAAAATAGCTTGTACATAACTTGCAACATAAAACAACAAATTTTAATTTATCAAAACCTCATAAAAGATGAGCAATAGAATCCCTACCTTCCAAGTTTATCAACAAACTTTTAATCTCGAAATCAATTAATGTTAGCTCCACACTCCCATGATCCTAAGGCATCCATAAGGATAATTAAAACTAAAGCACAACATACAACCACATTCATAAATAAATCATGTGTAAATTCATCTCACTAGTGTGCCACTAAAGTTTTTATGCAAATTTCTTTTTGAATATCAAAGTAACAATTTTTGACTTAGCACAATATAAAATGTATACAAGTAGTCTATATATTTTAGTTCCTAATAAGATTCATAAATCACTTAGGATAGTGTTGGAAAAGTAGCAAGACATTAAGGAATTAGGAGGTGAGCAAAGTTGGGTTCTTGGGTCAGGTTAACAACTGGTATATTATGGCAAACCGGCAGTATACTTTTGCAAAAAGAGCAGGTTTACTATTTACAATCAGCAAACAGGTTAATAAGTGATTTACTTAAGATAAATAGATGATATATTGCCACTAGCAGGTTTACTAGTTTCCAATCCAAAAATTAAAAAATTAATAGAAAATAAAATACAACTCCGATTTAGGTTCATGATAGCTCGTTGGAAAGCTTAGGATGTCTACTTTTTAAATATGTAAACTAATTTACAAAATTCATTTTCATTTAATCCCAGAATTTGAAGAAATAGCCACTACCCATAGAGGTATTACAAAGTTTATCGAATGTCAAGTTTTTCTTTAATTTAAAACCTATTATCCTTGTTCAAAATCTCAAAACCATTCCAAAATATGTAGCATGTATTATATAATGACAATAAACATATTCTCATAAGTTTTATACCAAAATAATTATTGATCTATATTTCTAGCCTTTCTTGCAAATAATGATGAAAACATGCTTAAGTTTGCTCTTCAAGCTCAAAACTTTAAAACATTAACCATAAAGCTATGAAAACTGGTTCTAAAAATTCCTAACATGTTTCTAACATTGTTGTCAAACCAAAATAAAGGATGGTTATGAGTTTTAACTCAAGACTCAAGTTTTTATTCATAAATGCTCAAATATGCATGTTAACATAACTAGAAATTTGCATGAACTTTGAACACGAAAATTACGCATTAAACATGGAGAAAACACATACTTGAAACCAAGTTTAGATTAAAGAAAACCTACCTCAAAACTCCTTTGAAAAGTAGCAAAGTTTGGATTAAAAATCAAGCTTGAACACTTAGGGTTTGTTGGCCAAGAAGGTGACTGTTTTGGCTGATTTTTGGACAAGAATGCGGGCTGCTTTGGGATTATTTTGTTTCAGCAAGAAGATAGAGTGGTAGACGTGAGAAAGAGATGGAGACTTTTATGTAAGGATTACTTGAGGTTCCTTTTGATCTTCCTTTGCCTTGTCTCACTGTGGTAGAGTAAAAGAAGAGAAGAAGAGGAAGGAAAGAAAGAAAAGCAGGGGAAAGAAAAGAGACGTGAGGAAGAAGGAGATTGTTGAGTGAAATAATTAAAGGAATATAGTTGATAAGAATGAGTCTTATTTGTCTCCTCGAGAGACTTTAGCCCACATAATGCCAAACTGGCATTTTTGAAATTTATTAAAAGTTCCAAGGCTTTTTAATAAACATACTAAATAAGTATAGCAGAATTTTAGAAAATTTTAAAAAATAGATAGAAATAAATATTGTGAAATAGATTTTGAATGAAACAAATTTTTTTTTTATTGGCACACTAAAAATTAATTTAGTTACCTTAATACCCATTAGGAAAATAACAGGTGTCACAGCTCTACCCCACTTAAAGAAATTTTGTCCTTGAAATTTCAAATCTAGCAATACTAGTTAAAATCTCAATTCCATTATGATTCCAATTTTGAGTCTAATCCGTCAATGTTGTTTGTTCTCCAAATTTAAGTTATCGTATCTCTATTTATTTACTTGAATTTCAATCTCACTCTAAATACTAAATCCCTCAACAAGAGTATTTCTAAAAGGTTTCAACTCATAACACTGTATAGTGGTTTAGGAATCTGATCAAAAAACACAAATAGTGATCATACAAATTTTTCAGTCCTTCACTATCCTTGGACTGTGATTTATAACTAGTAAACTATAACATAATCATAAAATAATCACAAGTGCTTCCGTTCAAAATTATACATCAAATTCACGCATAGAGATATTAGAAGGAATCTCATAATTATACTTAACTCGACAGATTCTTCGTCAAACGGTTACCTTCAGGATACACAAACATTTTACCCACATAACAGACTCATAATATTCTACCGAGTATCCCCATAATTGACTTTGGTACTTCCACATAACATTTACAGAATGCTACACATTGCATACATGATACGGATACGTTTCGAGAGTACAAGGCACTCCGTATATCCAGCTATCCATATCATGCATGCTTGCAGAATACAAAAGCATCAATAAACAAAAAATTGAACCTTAAGTATGATGCATTTTGAGAGGATCAAGTACTCCATATCCAACCATCCCAGCATTAGGCTCAATGAATTTAAAAGTTTTAACAACGACATACCACAAGAAGTACAAAATGCAGGGTAAACGGTTATTCGTGACATACGAAATATAGACACACATGCCAACATGCCATGGATAAAACCAAAAGATTATAGATGGAGATTCAAATCAATTGGCCACTCTTGGCTTGCCCTTTCCCATTCAAGCTTGGATGTTATAGTGTCGGATTCTGGATGTATGATTTGCATCTTATCTATCAATTCCTTAGCTGTTGAAGCAGTAACAAAGATTTATTTCTCTAATTTTGCAATAATGTTTTCTTCCACAGCGTAATCTAGAAATTTTAAAAGACCATTATAAAAACCATTTATATTCAGTAGTCCCAAGGATTTAGAATGAAAGCCTAATAATTGCTTACAAGCAACTACGAATATTTCCTTAAGGATACCTAGACCACCGGGTAATGCTATAAAAGTATCAGAGTTATTGATTATGGCCTTAAGATTTCTAGGGATGATCCTGACTCCTGTTTCTTTACCTATGGTTTCCTTATAAAGGTTTCCTTCAGCTAGAATATGAGGCCAAATACCTATAGCTGTTGTCACACCCCGGAGTATGGGAGGTGACGTGGTAGATTAGTTAGGTTAATTAAATAAAGTTTTGGTTAAAAATAGGGTTTTAGAATTAAATTTATAAATAAAAAATGAGATAATTTAAAAATCATTCGAATAGAATAAATTAAAGAAATAGAATAAACTGTCATAATAATTAAGCAAATAAAAAGAATATTAAAAATATTTAAATATGAGGTGGAATGAGTATGGGTCCCACTGGCCCAAATATTGTGCACACACATATAGTACTGACAATATTACAATACAACCATAGTTCAAGTAAAAAAGATTAAAAGTTTACATGCCTTACTTGCTACAGTACAACCTACCCAATCTTCTACTGGTCATAAGTCCGGTCAGAGGACTCTCCTCCGAACCAAAGCTGATATCCACCTAGGGGTAAGATTTTAAAATAATAAAAACATGAGCGAAAGGCTCAGTAGGACTATATTTTTAAAAATAAGTAGATAAATATTCTAATAGAACATTCTTAATAAATGAATAATTAAATAAATCAAATAAGTATTTTCATTTACTAAAATTCTATTAAAGACAGTTTGTCAAAAGTACCTTTTAAATCTCTCGGGCAAACCAAATATTCACCACCGAAGTGGCCCAGCTGGGTTTCAGGACTTGCCCCCAAGGTCGTTCACTATACGACCCGATCTCTGTTATGGCATCATGCCCATATATCTTTCTTTAATTATTAAAATCTCTATTTACCAAATATAATCATTAACATTTATTATGTGGTTCATTATGAGCAATTCTCAATCAGCCGTTTGTAAAGATATTCAAATACAATCATTTTCCAATCAGTGATCAAAAACATTTGATGAAAATCCATTTTTGGCTTAAATCATTTTTGAAATAGGGCTACCAAAGAAAAGGGGTAGAAGTCCTACCTCGATATCCGTGTCAGTGTCCCACATCGTAATCTCGGTCCATTATACGTTAGCTCCGCGGATCCACACACAATTCCTAAACGTATAGTAACTTAGTTCATTAGTATCTAATCCGAGGTATCCTATGATACTAAATCATCTCATGGTGTCCTAGTGTGCCATTTAGGTTTATAAAATCATTTTATAAAGTTGAAATTTCAATCAGGGTTCAAAACAGTAAAAACGGGTGAAAATCACAAAATTGGGTTTAGGTTCGGTCGGCCTACCGGTCCCCTTGGTTTGGACGGCCGAACTGCACAGTTTGGCCTACCGGAAAGCCAAGTCCGATCGACCGAACATTTTCAAGTTTGGCCTGCCGGTTGGATGAATCCGGCCTACCGAACACAAAGTTCGGCCTACCGATCTGGGAAATTCCAGAAATTTCCACGCACGGGTCTCGGCGTCCCGAATCCAAATCTTTAAATCTAACATGTTTTTCTCAATTCTCAGGCATGGGAAATCATCATAAACAATAGAAAATTATAGTAGAACACTTTTTAATGGATTAAAACAAGTTTTAAACAAGATTTTCAAATAAATCCAAAAATAGAAAAAATAGAGAAAAAATGAAAAATCTTGATTTCAATCCGTTTTTGATGAAATAAAGTTTGTATTCTAGCTAATCTAAGTCCATCTAACTTAGATTGAAGCTTTTGTAAGCTTAGAAACTCTTAGATTTCAAAATGCAAGAAAATTTAAAAAATAGAAAAACTTTTGAATTTTAGAAACTAACCTTGAATCGAAGCTTTAAAACGATGTTTTTGTGGTTGAATCTCGTTCTCGAGCCTTCAATCTACTAATCCGAAGCTTGAAATCAAAATTTGATTCAAAATTTTTAGAGAGAGATTGAGAGAGTGAGAGAGGAACCGAGAGAGTGTGAGAGAGAGGAGAGAGAGAGCGAGAAACAAAATGAGGAAGAGAGAGAAAGAAATGAAATAAATAGAAGAAGTGAGAGAAAAGTGGTTGCACAAGACTGTGTGCAACTACACACTATTTTTAAATTAAATTGTTTCATTGAAATTTAAATTAACAATTAAAAATAATTTGGAATAATTAAAAATTATTAAAAGTGTAAAATAACATAAGTTTTTTTAATTTTCACAAAATAATAAACTTAAGTTGAAAACACTTATTATGGCACACTAATCCACCATTTAACACTCTAATTACACTTAATTAACTTTGGGGTGTTACAACTCTCCACTCCTAAAAGAAATTTCGTCCTCGAAATTTACAAATCAATTTCAACGACAAAACAAATGCAGATACAGCTCTCGCATTCTCGATTCTAATTCCTAGGTGGCGTCATCAACCCCGTGATGCTGCCACGCAGCCTTAACTAACAAGATCTCACGATGGCGTAAACTAATCATTTTACGATCGATGATCTGAATCGGCACTTCTTCATACGTCGTGTCTTCCTGAATCTACACATCTTGAAACGAAATGATCTTATCCTGCTCAGGTGGATACTTTCGAAGCATCGATACATGGAATATGTCATGAACATGCAAAAGTTCTGGAGGAAGATTGAGTCGATACGCAACCAGTTCAACACGTTGAGTAACCTCGAACGGTCCAATATATCTTGGCGTGAGTTTTCCTTTTACTCTGAATCGCGAAATGCCTTTACGAGGTGATACCTTCAAGAGCACAAAATCTCCAACCTCAAATTCTAAAGGTCATCATCTTCTATCCGTATAGCTCTTCTGTCGACTCTGAGCTCCTCTCAATCGATCTTGAATCACGATGATTTTCTCATTGCTATCATGAATCTCATCTAGTCCAAGAATAACCCTATCTTCTGGCTCGACCCAACAGATTGATGATCGACACAGTCGCCCATACAATGCCTCAAACGGTGCCATTTCAATACTCGATTGATAGCTATTGTTGTATGCGAACTCCACCAGATGC
>CAMOHE010053415.1:20988-53508 GCA_946598075.1 Artocarpus hirsutus | reverse complement strand
CTATTAAAGTTTGGTGTGTTTCACCTTGCCTATGCATTTGTCACTCCTAAGTAAGTCGCTCTACGACAAACTACATGCTTTGGTTCGTTGATTTTGGTGGTCATGATGAAACCAGTAAGATAGGCATGTATCTCAAGGCGTGGGGATGTAGTATTGGTGTAACGACCTAACTTTTCAAGTCATTACTTTACTTGTTAATACTTAACTTCTTAAACTTAATCTTACTTACTAATAAGAAAAATACTAAGTGAAATTAAAAAAAAAAAAAGCAAAAAACATCTTTTTAAAATAACGAAAAGCTTCTGTTGTATTATCCATAGCCCACTATCGTATCTATCTCTCTGCTATACCCAGCTCGCCAATTAGTCATACGAGTTTTTTGTAGTACTACCTATAGCATAAAGGAACTAGCAATGAGCTTTCGCTCTGTAAGTTCAAATATATATCACAAAACATAAAAATCAATTTTAATAAAACTTTCGTCTTAAACCTTTTCTCTAAAACATTTTTCATAAGCATTTCTTATAAAATATTTTCATAGGACCTTGTAATATTTTTTGAAACAATGTTTTTTCAAAAAACATTTCTCAAAAAAGTTTTTCATAAAACGTTCTTTATAAAACATTTCTTGTAAAAAGTTTCTCACAAACATACGCGTAAAAATATTTCTTAAAAAAATGCAAACAATATTATAATGCATAATTCCATTTATGCTCAATTATAAACATCTTATCATCATTCTTATCTTACCTAAACTATGGGCCCAAGTGCATGTACCAAATTTGTTTGACCATCAAACATCGAGGCCATAACAAGATGGTACAACAATATCTTATCTTAACTTATGGATTTATGTTACCAATCTTGTAATCTTATAAACATATTGTATGATATAATTTAATTATAAAACCATAAACATAACAAATGTAAACATATTGCAAAACATGATTTGGTCTTTAAAATATTATGCATCACAAATGCAAACATATTAAACATGTTCAAAGCATTTAAAAATTATTTTCTTCATGTCATAAGTGAGGTTTGAAACTTACGTGAAAATCACTCTAATATTCTCAGTTTATCCTTTTCCTTATATTAGTCAGCTTTGTGTCCTACTCAAACGACACTTAACTATTAGCTAATTTTTCTTATTACTGACCTACTTGAGCAATAACACAGCTTAAACATTAAACATTCATTCTTTTTACTTAGTTTCGTTACTTATTGGTTTACTTATAAATTACATAACTTGAAAGTTATGTGACTTAAACTTTCATCTCACATTACCATTTGGACACTTACGGATTACAAAAAAATTCTCGCTAAAGGACATTTTCATAAATCGGACGTTTTGGGGTCCATTTAAGTCCTTTTTGTAGAAATTAGCATTTTGTCCTTGTCGGATCTTATAAAACCTTCTGAACCCATTTTAATCAAAACTTACTAGTCATAACAGTGCGAAAAACAACATATCAATTTTCTTTTTGCAAAAATTCTAGTTTAACAAAACTTTACAGTTTTGACTCATAATACAGAAATCTTGACGATTTTTCCCTTAACGTGTTTTTCTCATAAAAATCCCAAATTCTTTTGGGCTATAAAATTTGTGATTATTCACTTCCTCATTGCAATGCAAAAAACCAGTTTTTCAATAAAAGTAAAGTTCCACATGGTTTTATGATTTTGGCCTAGAACACAAAATCTTGACTTTTTGTTCTCGGGACCAAAAATAACCATCTTATACCAAACATATTTTCAAATACTTAACACTCGAAATAATCATGCCATAGTGTTTTTATTACATGCTATAACCAAAAATTATTTAATCAAACACTTAATATTCTTAAAAGTGCTTAGACTTTGTGTCTTAACAAAATTTGTCGCACTTTCTCTTTCTTACTTAAAACTTTGTTTTTTTTAACTATTCAATCACTTTATCATCCATATAACCCACAAACTAAACATATCATACTGTTTTTCTTACATATGATAGTCCCTAAGCATTATATCGAACACCTTATATACATAACCAATTCAATGCTATAATTTAGAATTTACCTAGAGATTTCAAGGGCTTTTGTTCCTCATCTTTAGTACTTGAAATCTTTTTCAATCCTTCTTGTCAATTTTTATGACAAAACCTATAAAAATCCCACTAAAAACTCAAGCAAAAACACTAAAACACGTAGAGTCAAACTTGAGTTTTTAGCTCCAACATTGCTAATCCTTGCTCTAAAACACTTAATCTTGCTTCTAAAATGGATTTGAGGTTGTATTTTTGCAAAATATTTTGAAAGAAAGAAGGAAAGGTGGTCGGTTTTGTGCATGGGAAGAGTGGGTTTTTGTGCATTTCATGGAGCAAACTTGAAGGAGAAAAAGAAGTATTTTTTTTTCCTACCTTGGTCCTTAGCCATTTGATGAATCCTCTTAAGGACTAATTTGTCATAAAAATTGCTCTAAACCATAGCACAAAATCGATTCCACATGAGGGAGAGATGTGGAAGTTTTTTCACCCTTTGAGTGTCACCAAGTGGGTCCCACTGACCTTTTGCATAGTCCATATTTACATTGTATTGTATTTTTCCTATACTATTGGTGCTCTTTTCTATACTGCCAGTATATTTTCGTACACTGTTGTAAACTCCACATGCTTACATACTTATCTATATCTTCCACACAATATAATTCTCATATTGCTTAACCTTATGCAATATAATTTTTACACTGTATTATTCTAATACTGCATAATCTTGTAATGTCTAACCTTTACACTGTATAATTCTCATATTTTGCATACAATATTTTTCTTAAACTGCATTTTTATTTCAAAATTTATTGCAACATATTCTGTAACTATTAAGCTTTGTAGTTTATTTTGCTCTTGCTCATCAATTAATTCTTATCTTCAAATCATTTTTACTTTGCTTAAGACTATTGGATGAAATTAGATATTGTAAAAATCCCATATTTATTCTCATTAAATTTGTTGCAGGAATTGTATTTAAACAATAATCCTCATGACACTAAAACTACTTTTTAAGCTCTTAACAAATTTTGAGCATAAATTTGAGCTCACAAAATTTGTACATAAATTACTTAACATAATTCTTAATTGTTACATATATTATGCACTAGAAATTCTTAGGTGTCACATTCACCCCCAAGTCTCAGGTTAGGCTGCGCTTTAGAAGTTCTCATACCATGAACTCAAAGACTCATGTCCAAGTGGGGTTGGGGACTTATAGCTGGGCTTAAAAGTCTCTGCTGCCAAGTCCTTAGGACTAAAAACCTTCGGGATAATGCGGACTCTTTAATTTGGATGTCTACTCAGAGTCCAAAACTTTGGTTGTTAAAGCTGCTTATAAATGGTCAGGTAATGGAGCCCACATAAACCTTTAGTTTGACCCTTAGGTCCCAAGCTTTTCGGGCTTCAAACCAATCCCTAAAGTCCACCCTCCACAAGGTTATGTGTACACCACTAATTGCACTCTAGAAGAACACATGTTGAATCAGCTAAGCTTAGAAACATTTTTTATGATGAAGCTAAGGACATTTATGCTATTGATATCCATCCGTCTAACTTCTCGGACCATTTGATTTGATCCAACAACAAAATTGGTGATATATTCTCCTAACGTTCTTCAACCCTATTTGGAAGAACCGTTGGTAGCTAAGGGTGCTAGAATGCCATCAAGTTCTATGATGATGGATCCTCTCCAATGCTCTTCCCATTAGGCGGCCAACTTGGAGCCGTCTTTCCTAGTGGTTCAGATATGTTTGCCCTATTTTCTACCAAGCTGAAAGTCTATTGAGCACCTATTTCTGGAATGTTCTTTTTTTGCAGCGCGTGTGGTTGGCTTCTTCTTTGGGTATTCAATTATGTGATATTCCAATCTTTTCCATGTGTGAGTGGTTGGTTTGGCTCCTTGAGGCCAACTTGCCTAAAGGAAAATGACAAGCCTGTTCTCTTTGCTTAGATTGTCCTGGACCATAATTGGCGTGTTTGGAATAAGGTAGTTCGTAACAACTTTGAGGCTTCGGCCCCAAATTGGCTCAAAGTTTTCAAGTCTTCTTTATTTTCTATCTTGCCCACCATAATTACCAATCATAGCCCCACCATGACCCCAACTTGTTCTCCCTTTCTTAAGGTTGAATCAAATGGAATTCTAATGGTGCTATTGGTAGTTCCAAGATGGAAATTGTTGTTATGGCTCGTAGGCATGATGCTAATATTTTTTTCGTAGTCTTCGATTTTTGCCCCCGTTGTTTGCCTATTGTGGTTGAGGCTGCTGTAAAGGTCTTAGCACTAAGCATTGTGGTGGCTGAAGGTGTCTACTTTAGCATCTTTGAGGAGGATAGCTAGGCTGTTTTGGATGGACCAAAAGATGGGAGTGATTAAATTAGTCACAAAATATTCCTTGACTAAATTTGGAAAATACCAACATTGTCCTTCTTTATCTGCATTAACTACCATTTAAACACTAATCAACTAAGCTATTAAATAAAACAAAACATAAAATTTAAAAAACTCTCAAAATAAATAATAAAAGAAGAACATTGTTAGAAAAAAGGGTTTTGTCGAGCTCGTGTTCTTCATAGTGCCTCTGTTGATTGTGGTTTTCATTAGGAGATGGGTATGGAAGTCTAAATCGGCCAATGTCCTCGGTAAAGACATGGTCGATTGTTTCATTTTCAAGCAAGAAACTTTTTCTTGTTCCCCTTCTTCATATTTGGACATCAACCTTGTGTGGGGGCCCGCGTAGTAGATCTTAACATGGACACGAGTTGGCAACAACAACTTGCGCAGAGTAGAGATGACGCATGTAATCGTGGATCTCCTAGGAAGGGTACGTTTTAGGAAGTTGTATAATGAGAAGAACAAAAGTGATATTTGGGCTAAACACAGAGGGGTGTTTTAGGTATTTTTTTGCAACAATGCATATTACTAAGGGTAGTTTCGGTATCTAATAAAAGTTTGACCTATTGAATGTGGGGAAAAGGATTATAAATTTAGGGGTGGCAAAACGGGTTAGCGGGTCGGGTTCGTGTCGGGTTGGAGTTAATTTTTACAAAAATAAGTCGACACTAACCCGACCCGTGACACGAACGGGTTGAGATTTCTCAACCCAAACCCGACCCGTTTTGATACGGGTTGACACTAACCCGACCCATGTCAACCCGTTTCTTATGCATAGTGTCAAAAAATACGACCCGCGACTCGATTTTGACCCGTAACCCGATTTTGACCCGTAACCCGGCTGTGACCCGTCTACGTTAATATATATAATATTAAAAAAAAATAAAATTAGAAGAGTTTTATACCACTTCAATAAGAAGATGAGTGATAAGAGAAACATGGTTTGATCTTTTAAGGGCTTATATTATATATATGAAATAATATTAATTTTTTAAAATTTAATTAATTAAATACGGGTTAGAAACGGGTCATTTTCGTGTCAGACGGGTTGACCCAAACACGACCCGTTTTTTACGGGTCAGTTTCGGGTCGACACTAAAATGACCCGTAGTCAAATTTTCCGACACTAACCTGCGAAAAATCGTATCGGATTCGTGTCGTGTCGTCGTGTCGCAACCCGTATTACCGGCCCTAGGATTATTGTTAGACCATTTTCAAAGACAAGAGAAGGGAAGACATTTAAGGCATTTCAAAAATAAGGGGGGTAAAACTGGTTTTTTATTAAACATAGGTATGTTTTGAAAATTACCTTGTGCATAAACTAACAGAGCGTTTTGTGTAGTTCAACAAAAGAAGTTGCTTAAAAAAAGTCAACTAATGAAGTTAAATGCACGAACAAAAATTGCATCAAAATTTTCAGTATTTTGGAGGATCCAAAATATCTTTTGGCTGTAAAATTTTGGTAAATTATTAGTAAATATATAAAACAAATGATTGAAATATCAACTTTGATGAGTTTGCAATATAATACGCACAAAGTTTTGAAAAATATCGAGGAAATTAAGACGAAATATCAAAAAATATTGGCAATTAGATGGGTTAATTTTATTTTTTTTCCCCAATTTTGTCAATATTTATATATAAGAACTCGTTTGGATACGTACAACATACATATTTTGAGTTATGATTGAAATTTTTATAATATAGAATACAAATGACAATGCAAAAAAAATAGTTATTTAGAAATTCAAAAAGAGAATACATTAATATTAGTCTAAATCAAAGGTTACATTTAATCATAGAAATACATGAAACATTTTATACTACAAGATAACGAATTAAAAAATAAAAGAGTTGAAACTTAAAAAGGAAAGGAAAAATAAAAGCAAAGCACTTAAATCTCACTGTTTTACACTATATAAAATAAACAATAGACACATAACCACACTTGTAAATATATAGTTAGGGTCCATGGGGCGTATAAACTGAGCTGTAATTGAAGCCTTCTTATAACGTAGATTATGAATAAGAAAATTTTTACTTCCTGAGTCAAAAGGAAAAAGAGTTATTTGAACAAGTAGCTAACTTATGAAAATATGCGTTTCTTATATTTCCGTCCATCGACATTTTGTTTAGAGGTACTGGTCTAACTATCTTAAGATTTATGACATAGGCATTTTGTTAATTGATTTGACTATCAAAAGGAATGAAAGAAACTAACTGCAATATAAGTTATAATTGATCACAAACACGACGATTATTATAATAAGAAAGATGAGATTTGAGGTTAAAAAAATAGACAGAAGATTGATAAAATTGAAATAGAAAGAATAAATAGGTACAAAAGAGAAAAAAAAAGAAGGAAATATTGATAAAGAGGCTATGGTAGATAGATAAATGGAGCCAAAAACAAAGAAAGAAAAATGAAAAAGAATGAATGGAAGAAAAATAGTAAAGCATTGAAAAATAAATAAAGGATAAAAGAAAGGTAAAGTCTATTTGTAGGAACAGTGGTACATAAACAGAGTCAAAATGGAAGAAAAAGATTAAAAAAGCAAGCAAGAAAGAAATATGCTAAATAATGGAGTAAGAAAGAAATATGCTAAATAATGGAGTTTACAAGAAAGAAAGAGTGGAGGAGGGGGTTAAAAATGCAAGGAAAAAAGGCCAGAGCACCAAAAACGGTGCGTTTTGGATGGCGAAAAAGTGGATGGAGAAGATTTATGGGCTCTTTTATATATCTATCCAGGAAAATAAAGAAACAAACCTCCTCCATTGAGGTTTTTCAACATTTATTTAATCAGTTTTGCATGAATCCTCTCGTCAGATGGTTTGCATGGTTTGAACCAAAAATTTTATCTCCGCTAGTATTTGGTTAAAAAAAATGAAGCTCATTTCGAGCTACTAATTTGATATTTTGAACCAAGAGGTAACCTAAATCTGAAAACAACCTTTTCTTGTTTTGGGATTTTTAGCACACTTACCCCCTAAGCTTTAGGCCTTTTTGCAATGTAATTCTTAAACTTTTTTTGTAACAATTAGGTCCCTAAACTTAGCTATGTATGGTAATTAAGTCCCTAATTATAAAAATTTATCAAAATTAAGAGAAAAAATTATCACATAAGACACATATGACTTTATTTAAAAGAAAATGCATAAAATTTCAAGCACTACAATAATTGAAACATACATATAACCCAACAAAATTGTTAAAAAATATTGGGCCCGACATTGCTTTAAGAGGTTGCTTTTAGCTTATGTAACTGTCTACAACAGTTTAGGGTGTTTGGTAAACCCTGCTTCTAAAAAGTACTGTCCAACAACAAAAGTTAAAAAACAACCCAAGGGTTGTTCTTTTACAACAACTACTGCTTTTATAATTTAAAATTATTAGACTAACCTTAGTAATAATATATAATTCCCAATCTATCTATTTTTTTTAACAAATTGAAATAAATCAAATAACACGTTTTGTTTCAACAAAATATATTAGAAATACACTTAGAAATATATTCAAATACTTCAAAAAAATATCAAAAATAAATCAAATAATTTATCATAAAATAAAATAAAAATGAATAAATCAAAACAAATAAATCAAATGTCACGACTTTTTTATGCACAAATATCACGTTATAAATTAAAGTGATTTAATCTTCTTTAATTTAATTGAAATTAATAAAAACCAAAGCTATAAATATGCTTAGTAAAATTTGTGAATTTTCATCATTATATATCTCCATAGAAATTTTATACATAGTTTACCAAACAATGTTTTGAAGTTTATGTAAAACTTATCCATTTACATATCTTTTAAAAGTTTATTCTCATAACTATGTTTTGAAGCATTTTTTTGTAATTTGCGCAATTTTCTCTAATATTTCCGCCAATACCCATTCATCCTTGGTTGATTGTAACAAGTGTTTGTCAAAATCCTATCCTTTTCAACCAACACATTGGGAGAAGAGTTCAAACCGCTTAAACATGATCGTAAACAGTATAAAATTTTTATATGCAACAATATAAAGTAAAAGTAAGGTACAATATAAAGCTCTCACAAGTTACAATATTTAAGCTACAGTACTTGAGTTTCAACTCTTAATTTAAACTCCTCCCAAAATCTTAAATGTGTCGATACATACAGCGGCAATATTGGAATATTGGTGCAAATATGTGAAAATAGCTGCTCATACACAATGGCCCAAAACAAAAAAAAAGAGGTTCGTACAATTCTGGTTCCTTTTCTTGTGCACGCTTTTCTACTCTTGCAAAATCTTATACAACAATAATGGCGCTAAAACCAAATTATTCTTGTATACCCCCGAGACATAAAAGTATAATGTAAACCAAGCTTTAAGCTTTGAATCAAAAATTTTCTTGCAGGAATTGATAAAGCTTTTCAGCAACCAGAAGGGGATACTCCTCCTGCGGAAGAAGAGCTCCCGGTACCTCGACAAACTTGCTGACCCCTTTAGCCCCCCTGAGAGCTTCCATTTCTGCCTTTGACCTCTTTGGAGATCCTTCAGTGGATACAACCACAACTGGTACCTTTCCCTCCATATTTGCAAAGAGTTCCAGAAAGTCTTCGCGGGATTGTACAGGGTCCAGGAGACCAGTCAAGAACGCAGCGGGGGCGTAGCGAGCACCTTTGCGTTTTGTTAGTGCAAATCTGCTTTCAACTATGTCAGGAGTTACATTTTCGGGGTTTGCATAGACGTGGGATTTGTATTGGGATTCAATGGCCTTCTCATTGCTGACAAGCACATTGTAAATCATCCAGCCAAGAGCAGGAGCTCTTAAGGTGCCCCTAAGCAATCCATACCTGTTAAGTTAAGAAATGCAAAAGAGGAGATCAGCTCGAATTGGGTAAACAAATGGTCTTATCCTCATATATGATTGTGCGAAGTAGCAAAATGAGTTAGAAAAAAGCAAGAGCAAGGATCATCGTGCTACAAGATGGTAAAATCAAATATATTTTCACAAATGTGACCTAGTGATTTTGTACCATTATCTCTCTGGCATTTTTATTGCTTTGATTTGGTTTTTTCAGTCATTTAAGCATGTGTTTAATACTAATTAAACCCGACCAGGAAGTTTCCCGCTTGTAGGGAAGGAGTTCATTTATATTCATCGTACCTTGTTTCCATGCTGGAATCTCGACCGAACACAATAGGAAGAGGACCAGCCCAAGTGGGTGCAATGGCAGCAATAGCTTTGAGCTTAACAAGACCCTTCTTCACAGCGCGGATGGTAATTGTTGCTGCATGCCCTCCCCCAAATACCACCAGGTCATCATCTGGTTTGTAATGAAAGAATGTTAACAAGACAACTTAAAATTAAGAATACTATTAGGCGTGGCAATACTCAACATACAACAAATTGAGAAGACAAACAATTCGTAAGAAGTAAAGAAACCCATAAAGGTTGATTTATAACCCACCAGATGCAAATAAGGAATCATGATGAGAGTTACAAACACAAAACTATTGTTGTCTTTCACTCTCTTTTTTCCCCCCTCTACTCCATCAAAGGTTGTAGTAGAAAAGGGTAGGCATTTCAATATAATCCGAGCACTCTTGGTTAAGAGTTTTGAGTTCTTTACCACCCTACCAATGTTATTTGGTGGTACAAGAATTAGTATCTAATAAAGAGAAAGAACCAACGCTCACAAAATAATAGAGCTGCATGGCTAATGTGTGCATTCAACGGATAAAGACATGAGACAAAGGAAACTGAAGCTCACTTAGAACTCTTATCATCTGCTATAAGGTCTTCCTACTTAAAGTCTCAGGGGCCAAATGCAATAATCAGGTCTACACCACCAAAATTTTGCCAGTAACAGGATTCTCCATATCATTAAGCAAACTTCATCTATTGTGAACGAGAATGCATGGGCATTAGCATTGTATTAGCTGATCAAAGGAAAAGAGAAGGGAAGCGTAAAGGTCTCTAGATGTCTTTCATTAAACTAGTAAATCATACAAAACTAAGGTGACCAAAACAACATGCTAAATTATTAAAAACAAAAATCTCTACCAATAATACTAGGCCAACACAGTACATAAACCTGCAAAAGGTTCACGACAAGCCCATCAATTATAAGAGTTATAGAGTCGTAATCTTCTATATGGTTTTATGTGAACAGCTGAAACAACAGTATTCAACACAAAGAAAGCAACAGAAACGATAGTTCAACAATAGAATCTGCAAGAATTAGATGCATATCTAGGAGTTTAGAGCCAAAAAGAAGTATGGAATAGTTTAATCACAATAAGCCCATGCTGGTATCAAGACACGGATCAACATTTTCTTATAGGCTCTAAAAAAGTCATTTAAAAATGGAAATACAGAAACATGCAAATGAGTTCTCCACAAACGCAAGAATTTGACTCTGACTAAACCAACCTGAACTGCTTATTGGGCCATCGGGGGCATTGATAAAGTCAACCAAAAACTTCTCCATCACATCAGCATTGTAGTCTATCTTAGGCCTATCAGAGTATCCTAGACCTGGCCAATCAACAATGGTGGCACGCCAATGAACTTTCCCATCACGCTGAACGATATCCCTAGCTACTGATCTCCATTCCTCGACCGTACTTACATCAGAAATTGTTGGTACCATAAGGATATTCTTTGAAGAATCACTGCTCTTCCCTTCATGTTCCTCATAGTAGATGTTGACCTTATCATCCTTGAATTTCCATTGCCAATTACTAGTCTGATGTAAAATAAATGAGTGTGAGTAAGTCAACAGTGACAATCTTATGGAACCAAAAATCCTCAAAGGATTTTTAGAATACCAAAAAAAAAAAAAAAAAAAAACAAATAAGTTGTGGTCTTATATATCCACATTCCCAAACCTGATTTTCTAATTTCCAATAGAGGATGGTGGCAAAACACATGGAAGATGAGAACTTTTCTGTTGTATCTCTTGCAAGATTATGATTATGACCCTCTAGCTTGCAAATAAATACCCAAAAAAAAAAAAGGTTTTGGTACATCCAATTGAAAGTCTCAATTTTAAGTTTCTTAAGCCACAATCAGAAACTACATTTCAAACCCATACAAGAAAAGTTTTGAAAATGAGCCAAAATAAAAGTGCAACAACCAACAAGTAAAGAGAATAATCAAATATGAAATCCAAATAATTAAAAAGTAAAATTTAGATCGTTCACCTTTGTGGGGGGTGAGGATTTGTCACCCACGGAGAGATTGGAATAGTCGAGAGTGGTTGAAGCTCTAACTATCAAGGATTTTGAGGTCTGAACAGAAATGGGTCTTTTGGTTTTGCAGGAAAAAGCAAAGGAAGGTGAAGAAGAAGTGTAGAATGTTGCGGCGAACGCCATGGAAATAATTGCACAGAAATGCAGTGACCCAGCTTCGGATTCGGATTATGGTTCTCTTTGTAATGGAGTAGTTCAAGGCTTGACGCAAACGACAAGGACCACTTGCTCAAACTGGGATATTTTCTTCCGAAGGACAATATCAGGATTCCAGGAACAACCTTTGCCAACAATAACAATTGGTCGCTGACGGTTACGAATATGTCGTATTTACGCTACTAAGAAACGACATAAAACTTGATGACGTTATTCAGGAGTAGCTGTCTTTTTGCACTTTCAAGGGATTTTTTGAGCGTGTAGTTATTATTATGCTATAATAATTAATATAGGTGGTTACATTTTGACTCCCAATTTGATTTTTTTAGATGCTTTAATCCGCCGTTTTGTATTGTTTTTAAAATAAATAAAAATAATTTATTTTAAAAAATAAGAATTTTTTGAGAATAATGCTTAGAGTGTTTTTGAAATTTTTGCTTCAAAAAATATATAAAAACATTTTCAAAAACTCTCAAAATAATACTAAACAGTTTTTTCTTTTAAAAAGTCTTTAAAAAATAAAATTAATAAACCTTTCGTCCAACTGTATTCAATATTTGAACAAGCACATATGGCGTTCGTGGCGAACTCTATCCTAACTTTTTAATGAAGTTGAATTGGAGAAGTTTCAAGCAATCACTATCCAGGCATGGCGACATACGACTAAGGTTTTGCAACCACCCCACTTGATTTTTTTTTTATATTTTATACATAAATCTTATGAAATTTATAACTTGTTTTACTAAATTTCTTATATTATATTTGTCTTTCCTCATAATAATTTCCCCGCCTCATTTATTTTTCTGCTCCCCTGCCAAACAAAGTTTTAAGGACTAGAGGTTCAAACTCTTGAACACCAAATTTGATGATGCAGATTAATCCTTGCAATACTATTAATTTAACCGTTTCTCCTCAATGTTTTCATTTATTGACCAAGTGTCTGCCTTATGGTAGTCCTTTTCATCCTTGACTTATAATTATTCGCTTGTTCTCTGAATCTTGATCATTTTAGCTCTTAATTTCAACTACATCAGTCTCAACTTTCCTCACCAATAATCTCTACATGAACAAGAGCCAGCTCTAAAAAAGTGAAATCAACTTCTATGTCTCACCACTATCTCTAACCCATAAACCTTATAAATAAGCTTCATCACCATGTGATAAGCTCTACAAATCTGCAAATTCTTCACTATTCTTATAACTTCTCCATCTCGCAATCTCACCATCCCAAAAGCCACAGTAAGTTTCTCACCGTACCTGGTCACCGAGTCTTTCTTCTCTTCATCTTCTATATCGTGCAAAACACTCTGAGTCTCTAGGACGAATCCTCCCTCAACCCGAAGTTTTGACATTATCTTTTTTAGTTTCTCATAAGCCTCTTCTGCGATCTTATTTTGCTTTTTGCCCCTGGGATGTATCCTTCCTCAACCTGAAGTTTCTGACATTATCTCTTTCAGTTTCTCATAAACCTCTTCTGCGATCTTATTTTGCTTTTCGCCCACCACAAAACTATAAACTAGCTTGTCGACTTCAATGATGCTCCAACCAGGAGTCTTTTTCATCCGTTGCTCGCTCATTGATCTTCTAATAGACGTAACATCCTTCCATTTCCCTGCTATGGCATATGCATTTGACAAGAGAACATGATCACTAGAATTGTTGGGATCAAGTTCATAAAGCCTTTCCTTCACTCGTTCTGCCAAGTTGACATTGCCATGAAAGTTACAGGCGCCTAAAAGGGTCCTTCAAATGATGGCACTAGAAGAAACCAGCAGTTGACATGCAAAATCATACGTGCTAGCGTTTGACATGCCAAATCATATGCCTTTTGCAGTTTACCAGCTCGACCATAAAGATCAACCATACAACTATAGAGTTCAATACTACGTTCTATACCATTATCTATCATCTTTGAGAAATACCTAGTTCTTTCTTTAATCAACCATGCGTGACTACATGCATATCAGATCGAAATAAAAGCAATCCCGTCAAGCCTAATTCCAGAATCTTCCATCTCATGAAAAAGCTTTATGGCTTCCTCACCATAACCATGCATTGCAAGAGCAGAAATCATTGGGGTCCAAGAAACAATGCTCTTTTTCTCCTCCCAGTTAGTTTCAAAGACTAACCGACCCATCCGAAAGCCTCATCAAAACACCCGTTCTAAGCAAACCCTACAATCATAGTACCCCAAGAAACGTCTTCCGTCACCGACATTCCCAAAAACACCTTTTTCGCCATCTCAAGCTAGCCCAGCGAGAACGACATCCCAAGATGTCGAATCCCTCACAGGCATCTGCGTAAACAACACCTCTCGACCCTCAACATCACCACACCTAAAAAACGCCGTAAGAATCTCATTCCAAGCGACGATATTTCGTTCAGACATTTCATTGAACATCTTCCTCGCAAGCTCCAAACACCCACATTCCCCATAAAAGCTTATCAAAGTCATCCTAACAAAGAGATGGGTATTCAGCCCACGAGCCAAAGCTTGACAATGGAGCTGAGTCCCAGTTCCCAAACACCGCAAATTTGTCGCCGCCTTGACAACAAAAGCAAAAGTGAAGCTATTGAATTGGGAGAGAGATTTTGAGTGGATTTCTTTGAATGCAGAAAAGGCAATACGGGATTATTACATTCAAAAGATCCTCAGATTAGGGTGTTGAACATGAAAGAATCTGGGTTTAGGAAATGGGAGAGAAGACGGCAGGCGTAGGGGAGGCCGCTGACGGGGATTGAGACACCGATGATGGAGTGGAGGAGGAGTGTTCCAACGAATAAAAGGTCGATGTCGAGGCCGATCTTGCAGACGAAGGTGTGGAATTGGGTCAAGGCTTTGGGTCTTGCATTTGGTGAGTAAACAGAAGCTGATCCGCTTGGCTTTTCGCATTGTTCATGGCATGTTTACAATACCCTCAAGTCAGTCATCGAGGAGTTAGTCATATCATATCTAGCCGTTGTCGTTTTGAACACAAGAACTTATATAAGAGGTCATTTCTTTTGTTTGGGTGAGAAGAAAAATTAAAACACCAAATCGGTTTTATCCAAAAGTTTTGGTTGCTAAAATATAAAATGCTCATATGTTATAATAATTAGAAAAAATAAGATACAATGTAAAATTTTCACATGTTATAAGTTTTAATTTAAAAGTTTTAGTTTCAACTATACCTTCCAAATACCCTAAAAGGCTAATAGGCTAATTTTATTTTAAAATTAATTACAAATATTCTTTTTGAACTTCATTCTATAAAATTAACAAACAAAAACTCCTTTCTTTTGAATTTAATCAAAATTTATACATAATTAATATGCGATACATAATTTAAGGGTACCTTGACAATGTTATTATATTTTGGGATATTTATCTTTTTATATCTTTTATTTTTAGGTTAATTCAAAATTTATATTTTCAGATTTTAACTTCATTAAATGTATGTATTCATATTATTCATATTGGATTCAATACTACTCCTTACCTCAATCAAAACTTAATTTCTACCTTTAAAATGACCAACTTATCTTTAATTAAAAGTGAAAAATCAAAACTTTCAAAAAATAAAAAGAAAACAATAACCTACAAAACACTTGTTTTTGAAAGTATTTGAAGTAAAAAACCTTAGTGTGAAGATTTTTAAGTTTCTGAAGTTCTCTTATTTTTTAATTTGAGGCTATTTTAGACAAATTTTTGCTTCAAAATTGAAGATTAATTAAGAAAATGTATAAATTTGTATATTAATATAATCTGAAAATATAAAATCAATGAGATTAAAACAAAAAATAATATTGTTTAAATAAACCTAAATATAAGGTATAAAAAGGTAAATAATCCTTACATTTAATTGAATTAGAATTTAAAAGAATTTGTTTGATTTAAAACTTCTACTCGTTGAGCAAAATATAATGGTTTAAAAATCCTTGACAAATAAAAAATCTCTTATCTAACTATTCGGGGATAAGCTAGCAAAATAATTGTACACCTACACTTAAAAATTTAGTTCGAATTGAAAAATTTATAGTCTTAACTAGTTTTGATACATGTTATTTCTATTACAACCTAAACATAAAGAGTTTGTTGATTAATGTTTCATAGATTGAAAGAATAGATATGTTTCGAAGATTAAAGAGTATATTATTACAATAGTTATAGTTGATGAGAATTTTTTTAATTAATCTCTTCTTTTATAATGAAAATATCATTCTAGAGATGTTTGGGAATCAAATTCTAATATCAAAGTTTTAATTGCTACAGTGTAAAACTTTCAACTACTATAATATTTAAATTTCAACTTCAAGTTCTAACTTGATTTCTAAACCTTTTTTTTTTTTTTATCAAATTGATACCTCAATTTTTGAAGCATACATTTTTAATCAAAAAAGCAAGCATAATGCTCTATATCTTTTTTGGAATATGAAATGACAATTCTCTCTTTTTCGATCTAAATGTATTTTTATGAAAAGAAACATAAACGTTGAAAAGATATGAATTTAAATTGTTTTATTTGATCTTGATTTTTCTAGTTTGTTTATTTTTATCTTGGTCTTTATCATTATCTTATCTTTAACTATAATAATAGAGTTCAACACTCTTTCAATGTTTAAACTTTCGTGCTCCAAAACGACCGTTTCGGGTTGTTGTTGTTGTTATTTTTTTGTTTTTTCTTTTTCTTTTTCTTTTTTTTAAACTTTTTCATCCTTTATTTGCGTTATTTTCATTTGTCTACTGTAGTCGCATACTTAGTCTTGCTTTCAATTTAATTCTACCGTTTTGGTACTTTTATTTTTTTTTAACTTCACTTGTTTATCATTGTGTCACACTAGTAGTGTTTTAATTTTATTTTTTTATTTTTTTTTTGTGTTCTTTCCTCCTCTATCTTTTACTTTTACCTTTGTACTTTTTCAAAATTTTATCGTAATCTCCATTTAGTCTTTTTTTTTTTTTTTCTTTAAACTCTATTTGTCTAATATTGTCTCTTATATTTAGGGCTTTACTTTTGTTTTCTCTCTCTTTTTTTTATATTTTACATTTTTCTTTCTTTCTTATTGGCTCCTATATGCACTCTTAACCCCAATATTCTCCTAACTTTTCCTCTCTTTTTTTCTCCCCTTTTATTTTCTCTCTATTCAGACTTTGTTAATCTCACTCATAGATTTCTCAATCCTCCAATATCAATTTCCTCTCTAGAATAAAAACATTGTTTGTGATCAATTCTAACTTATATTATGGTTAGTTCCTTTTATTCCTCTCATGGTCAAATTTTTGCTTGTATATCTCAATATTTTTGGATTTATCTGAATTGAAAAACGAGATAAAAAACTATGTGACTAATAAATTATTTATTTTGAGATAAAGTCTAGCGTAATGATAACACAATCATAAGGCTTTTGAAAAAGATAAAACCAATAAAAATATGTTTTAAAAAATCTTTGAAAATACATATTTGAAATAAAAAGTAAATTGTGTCAAAAGTCTAATTTTTTTTTTCTTTTCATTTTACATTTTTAATTTTGTGTGCTTCTTCTTCTTCTTTTTTTTTTTTTTACTCTTTTACTTTTGGTATTCTGTTTTACTTTTTAGATCTTTAAATTATAATAAAAGAATACATGTTCAATGCACTATTCGTGTTTGATTACCCAAAGCTATTTATTTTGGGTTCTTATTTTTTATTTTTACAATTTTGGTTTTCTCCTTTGTTTTCTCTTTTTTATTTTTTTAATTTTCTTATTTTTTTCGTCCTCCCTCCTTTTTAGTCTCCATCTTTAGTACTTCATTCTTATTTCTTTCTCCATCATTTAATGTTTTACTTCTTTTTTTTTTTTTGTTTTTTAGCTTTCTTTATTTCATTAATCCTTTTTTTTTTTTTAACTTTTTCTCTTTCATTATAGATGGTTCCTTTGTTTACCATGATCTTATATTTTTTTGGAAGATAGGAAATTCAAATTTTTTAACTTTAGGTAGAGTCAGATGTAGTTTTACCACTAGGTTATTCTTACAACCACATCATAATTTCATACTTAAATCTTTCATTATGTTTAAATCTATCATTTTGATGCTTTACTTCTCTCTCAGTCTTAACTCTCTCTGCTTTTTTCTTTCTTTTTTAACAAAGATTTATTTTTTTCCTTTTTTTTTTTTTTTGTTTTTACTCTTTGATGTTTTACCGTATTCTATGTTTACCTTTTTTCTTTAAACTCTGTTTATCTATTATTTTTTCTATTAGTGTAAGAGATTAAAAACTGTATATATCATAAATGTTAAGGTAGTTAGACCCCAAAAAGTTAATATTAAAGGTTAATATACAAACAAACAAACGCATAACTACAATTATTTGTGCAATTTTTTCTTTTTGAATTTCTATATATTTTTTTTTCTATTCACTCTTTTATTTATAATCTACAGTATAAAAAACTGCAATTATCATTGAATATGTGCATTGCACGCATCTGAACTAGTACTATAATAAAAGAGCTAAGGGACATTGAGAGGGGAATGAAATGATAATTCTTCTTTTTCATTCTAAATATATTTTTCTAAAAAAACATATAAACGTTGAAGAGATATAGATTTGAAATTGTTTTGTTTGATCTTGATTTTTCTTAGTTTGGTTTTTTTTTAGATATTCCTCTTAGTTTTATCTTCATCTTGATCTTGATTATCATATTTACTACAATAAAAGAGCCAACGGACGATGATAAGTAAAGGGGAATGAATAATTTTTTAGAACAAAACCCTTTTTTAATACCCTCGTGTCCTTATTCTATTCTATTTTATTTTATTGTTTTGTTTTCTTTGCTTTTTTGTCCTTCCTCGTTTTTCATTTACATCTTTGATGCTTTAACTTTTGTTTATTCTCATCTGTGTGTGTTTTTTAGTCTTCTGGCAACATCAATATTATTTTATCATGCGTGACTTTTAAGTTTATTCATTTTTTTTATTTAAGCAACTTTTTCTTCTCTAATTTACTCTTGTTAAACTATTTTTTTCACAAATGTGGGATTATATAAACTTTTTTTGTAGTCAATTTTTCCCAACCATGACCCTAATAAATATTTTTCTTTGATTGTTTCCTTCAAATAATTTATTTTCAAATGTGTTTTAACCTAACCTTTTTTGTCATACAACCCTCTCAAATGCCTTTTGCATGTACTGTAAATCCTACATAATTTTTCCAACTAAAAATTTCTCCACTAAACTTTTGAAATGTGCTCCTCTTAATTTTTTTCCCCACTAGACTGAACTTTTAGAAGAATAACGAATAAGTATACCTAAATTTTTGAAAAAATTTTAGACGTTCATAGTTAAAAAATAATAATAATAATAATAATAATAAAATGCAATTGATGCACGTGCAAGACACACGTGTTATGACTAGTGTTTATAAAGGGGCATAATTGTCATTCCATGCTTGGAATTTTATTTTTGGATTATCTTCTATTTTATAACTTGGATTTTAAGTTTTTTTTTTTTTTTTAAATAACCCTATATTTTAGATGTTCTTAAGATTATGTCTTTAAAATTTAAATTTTACTTTTTTTGGGATTAATAGTTGATTTTGACCTTAAAATTGATACAACGTCTATAGCTATAAAAAAATAAATCAAGCATAATATTTAGAGCCTATTTGGTAAAATTGGTTAGTAAATAGTATAAAGCTTCCATATGCTAAATAAAAGACAAAAAGTTGCTACAGTGTAAAGCTCTCACATGCTGCAGTGTAAAGCTTTTACATACTACAATGTTTTGAATTAAAAAATTGGTTCTAACCAACTTTGCCAAACATCCTATCATTAGTCAATTAATATTTATTTCATTACAAGTTTTATCTATAAGCTACATAAGAGAATTGATTAATGCAGAGGTCAAATTAAAAATGGAAAAGGAACAAATTTAATATAGATTTGAATTTCAGAGATATAGTTTCAAGAATATCCAAAATAAAGGGTTATTTTTTATAAACTCAAAATGCATGTTATAAAATCGTATCTCTCTCTTTTTTGGGTGAAAATAGTACAGGGTTTTGGTAATATTTTTGCGAATTAGGGTGTTCCATTGAAAATTACCGAAACTGAAGGGTCACAAGTTGATAAAGTCCAAAATTACATGGTAAACAAGAATCCTAACCGTCGATAGAGAACGCATGAGAGCCGTTTGATCTAGGGCAGCTAGGGCTTTAACTTTCGCACTTCCCCGAGCAGAGATCCCTCTTCTTCTTCTTCTTCTTCGTCCTCCTAGAGAGCGAGTGACGTGAAGATGGTTCAGAGGCTGACCTACCGTAAGCGCCATAGCTACGCGACCAAGTCGAACCAGCATCGCGTCGTCAAAACCCCTGGTACTTTCGTTACCTTTAACGCCAAGATTCAGTTTTTAAGCTTTTGTTAAAAAATCGTGGCCTTTACTAGGGATCATTCTTTAGATCTAATTCTTTTGATATTTGAGGTTCAAATTTCAGTGTTTTTCTTCATTATTTATCGGCTTATTAACATATGGAAATGCTGCGATAAGAGCTTCTATTATTCCTATATGGACTTCCAAAACTTCCAAGTTTAAGGGACAAACTTTTTTTTTTTGGTTTAAATGTTTTTGTTTTTTTGATTAAATTGGGCGAAATTTAATTTTTTTTTCTTGTTTTCTTGGACGGAATTTTGTAGAAACGTGTTTAGAAATGGATTACATTTCAATTTGCTTATGTGGGCTACAATTTACCTGCCCATTTTTGGATTTTGTGATTTTTTTTTTTTTAAATTGAAGCATTGGTATTTTATTGAATGGGGGCTTTTGGAATGATAAGTTTTTGGTTTCTTCTATGTGTTGATTGATATTTAGGTGGTAAGCTTGTTTACCAGACCACTAAGAAGAGGGCAAGTGGGCCCAAATGCCCCGTTACTGGGAAGAGAATCCAAGGGGTATGTGTAATTAATTTTGTATCCTTGTTTTGTGGTCTAAGTCCTTGCATACAGGTTATGCATCATGGAATGTTTTGTGCATGCTTGATTTTGTTTCGCTGTGAGAATGTGTGGCTGTGGGCCTGTGGCTAATGTGATATGTTTCTAACTGTAATTCCATTTCGTTTGTGCGCAGAGCATACGTACAATTTGTCCCTAATGTGCTACAATTTGATTCTAAGATAACTAACCCGAGATTAGGATTTGGTTTTGTCATGCTGCATGCGGAGTCATTATATATCGTTTCTACCTCCGATTTATTAAGCTTTGTCATGTAATTCAATTTTTGAGTATTCTTATTCCTTCTTTCAACATTGTGGATGAAATAGCGACTGTCTTATCATTTGATAGTTATCTATCATTTTTCTGGTCTCTATGTACCATGAAGAGATGAAGTCTATTGTTCTTGTTCTGGTTCCGAGATTTCAAGATTTTTTTTTAAAAGAAAATTGATATGTCCGAAGTACAATAGAGGATTGGTCGTGAGTTATTCCGCTGTAGTTGATCAGAACAAGTTTGTTTGTCATTATTCTGGACTGTGATCTTGGGCTTGTTCTGTTTTACTTTTAGAGTCTATGCCTTTTGTTTGTTGTTCTTACCCAAGCATAACCTGCAGATTCCTCATTTGAGACCCGCTGAATACAAGAGGTCTAGATTATCTAGGAACAGGAGGACCGTAAACCGTGCATATGGTGGTGTGTTGTCTGGTGGAGCTGTTAGAGAGAGGTTTGTTTTGGATATTTTAGTTTAATGGAGTTCGTCTTTCTCTCTTCTGTTTCTAATTCCAATCCTCTTTGTTCTGAAACTTTTGGTTGGCAGGATTATCCGAGCATTTTTGGTGGAAGAACAGAAGATTGTGAAGAAGGTTTTGAAGATTCAGAAAGCAAAAGAAAAGCAGGCTTCAAAGAGCTAAGATGTCTTTGAGAGGCTTTGTTGTTTAATTTTGATTCACCTGAAAGAAATTTTGGCTTTTTTATTTTCATTTAAATGATTTATGAAGAAGTTTTGAAACCATTAGTTTTTTGAGTTGTTTCTTTATATACTGGTGGAACTATCTTTACTTGAGATATTCAGTTGAATTGGATGCGGTTTTCTCATAATCCTATTTCTATATGGTGTATTTGTCTTTCCCAAGCGAAGCTTCCGCCTTTCTAATATTTTAACAACATTAGCATGGGATTAAGGGACCAACCAAAAGTATGTTAGTTTTATAGGGTAGCAAATCTTTGTTCACTCAAGGAAAGTTTAAAAAGTTTAGGCACTGCTTTTCTTGTGTCTCAGTACAGGATAGATCAATAAGCTAATTCTTTTCAAGTTCCTTGGCCACTTCATAAATGTTATCTTTAAAACTTTTTTTTCATAAATGTCACTTATGTTTAGCAAATCTTAAATATGTTAATATGAGTGCTTGTACGACACCTTTTTTAAGCGGTATAAATAAACGTAGCATAATATGTAATTTTCTCTTACCCTTTTTAAACTTCACAGATGGTGTTGGTGTAGGTTGGCTAACCCAATAGTTGATCAATTCTTTAATAAATGAAGTTGACCCTTTTTATTTTTGGTCCAAGTAAGGTGATAAGTTGAATTGTTGTGTGTGTTTAGCAAAGCTACTCCAACTTATAGGGTATTTGGGAGCATTGGGTATAACCAAATTTGGTTGAAAGCTTTGTAGCACTTTTTTTTTTTTTTTTGACACTATAGCACGTAAAAGCTTTGGATTACAGTACAGCCGGTAATTTCGAACACGCACAATAACACGATACTAAAATAACAATAGATAAACGGGTTTGGACCGCATGTTTATTAATTGTGTCATAAATGGGTTGGCACGAATAACACGAAAATAAACGGGCTGGATTTGTGCTAACACATTAAATACGTCTTAACACGTTTAATTAAACAGGCCGTAAATGTGTTGACATAGCATGATACGACCCTCTCAACATATTTACACTTAAAAATAAAAATATTTGAAATATTTATAGTAGGTTAATATTAATTAGATATTGTATTTTTGTTAATTTTTTTATTGGCTTTTTTACAAAAAAAAATTTAATTTTTTTTTATTTTTTTTAATTTTTAGTTAATTAGGTTATAAACGTGTCATATGCGTGTTGTTATCGTGTCAACCCGTCATGTCACTTTTAATAATCATGTTAATTATGTCGTGCCGTGTTACGTGTGCCATAGGCGTGTCGTGTTCGTGTTTACATTTTTGACATGTTTATTAATCGTATCGTGTTTGTGTTTGGGCTAAACATGTCGTGTTGTAAACATGTCGACACGAACATGGCACGAACACTACTATTGCCACCTCTAGATTACAGCAACTAAAAGTTTTGATTCTAACTCATATTGTCAAACACCATATTAGTAGTTTCAAATGTTAAAATGTAAAGCTTGAAAAACAAAAGTATGTTATATTATAAAATTCTCACGTATATTTGGTTTTAATTCATGGTTTTAATTATGTTTCTAAACACACTTGCTATTTGAGTAGTGGATGTAAATGTTCCTCTTTTTTATGATAAAATTCATGAGAGCCTTATAATTTTCGAGAGTAATTTTTTAAGAATCGTCTCATGCCATGGTGGTTGTGAAATCTGTTGGAGGAAATGAAAATGCCTTTTTATTTCTTAGCAATTGAATCAACTTTTTAGGGTGCAAATTCTGGTCAATGAGGGATGCATATACGAAGAATGTGCACTTTTCCGTCTAATTTTAGACTGGACGTTATCGGTTCGATTAAATTTGCCACTAAATTTAAGCCTGAGGGCTTAATTGTCGAAATTTAAATGGACCAACTTGTTATGTCATTCATTTAAAATTTTAAAGGATGACTAACGCCAATTTACCTTTGTTATTTTTCAGTTGGCTTAGCTATCTACGAAAGACTTGGTACCTTATGTAGCAAGTTTTTGTCACAGTAAGAAAAATTTGGTAAAAATTATATTAGTTAATAAATTTGTGAAAGGATTAATGCCTAATCCATGTCAAGGGGACCTTGTAATTGTGAAATTTCATAACTGATGAATTGTAAGGAACCGGGACCTGTGTCACTACAAACAGACCAAAACAAGTCTTGGATTACAAGTCCATCTTAGAGACTATAAATAGGTTAATTTTATTACACCACTAATAAAAAAGTATTTCAAATATAATATTGACATTGACTTTCTTTTTCCCTTAATAATTCAGTACCGTAATAGTGCAATCTGTAGTTACCAGTGATGGTCATAATAATTACTCGTGATAATTAGCAACATAAAAGAAAATAATTAAAATAAAATCTAATTATGAATTATTTTTTTATTTGTGGAATTTAAAAATTTACCACATTATAAGTTGATTTATTACACTTCTGAATATGAAAAAGATATTAAAATCATGACAACATTTCAAGTAACTCCTGTCCTCAACCTATTTTAGATCCCTAAAAATATCATTATCAGATTACATTTTTGTACCCACTTATTACTTGCAAAAAAACCTGCTTGAAAATCTCCAATGATTTTGAACACATTATTTAAATAATCCAGAGAGTGTTTAGGAACCTGGTTCTAACTGCTATAGTGCAAAACTCTCACATGTTACAATGTAAAATAAAAATATGCTATAATGTAAAGTTCTCACATGCTACTATTGTGTTTTAATTTCAATTTCAAGTTCTAACTTGATTCCCAAATGCTCTCCCAACTTGAAAGATATAGTCCTGTTCTGTTTGATAAACAGAAGGAGCCCAAAGAGCTTGTCATGTGGAGGCGAGACCTCTTTCACCAAAGGATGGTCGTTTAGTGCTGACACCCATGAGAAGAAATGGGGTCTCTTTTGGGTCCAAAAAATTTGCACCAAAAACTTGTTCTTGAACTTGGTAAGGGCCAAGTATTGTAACTGTCAAAATATCTAATAGTCCTAAATTCTCATCATTGGTGAAAGGACCATTTCCTTTGAAAAATTCCTTGGCTCCTGCTTCAAGCACTTTATGTTTCTCAATCATTTCCTTCACCTCTTTCTATTGTGTTTCCCCCTCACTTGCTATCACTCGGCACAAGCTCTCAAACAACTGCATCAACTCAGAGTTGTACGGAGTAAGGGAACAATATTGCCAAGAACTGGTTAATACATGCCTGGATTTCAAATCATGGAGTAATTTTCTATTCATCATTATTGGCCCTTGTATTCTTTTATATTTAGAGGAAACAATAACAAAAAACTCCCATGCATATATTTAAATACGTGTATACAGTGACAGAGCTATGAATTTTTTTTGAAGGGGCGTCAATGAAACTAACATTTTTGACTAAAATAAAGGTACAATTATTATTTTTTTAACCCAAATGAATCAAGCTTCCTTTAAGGTTTACAATCCAGAAATTGTGAACTGACATAGTAGTGTTATTGGTAATTGGTTTATTTAGCATTTTAGGCTTGATTTATGAGATACTCAAGGGAAATTTGATGTATTATCAAAATGTTTTAACAATTTTCGCCGTCGTGATGAGATTAAGGGAAGAAAGTATTAAAAAAAATGACTGGGCAAAATTAAAGGTGTTACCTTGGGCCAGGGTAGGTGGCTACCCCGGCCGTAGGGTAGGTGGCACCGCTGCTTCATGTATGTTATGTTTTTGTAAATTTTTCATTTATCCCATGTGTTTTTCAGATGAGTTAAAAACCTCCTTCTGACATGTACCTATTAATTGACACCCTAAAATTGCTTTATTTTCTAAAATATACCAGGGGATTTTTGTTATCATCCAATCATATATTAGCATGTGATATAAAAGACATACACTATCCTATGCGTCATATGGAAAATTGTATGATTGGATCAAAAGCAAAGTGGCAGTGCCTCACCTCTTGCTGGATAAACCTAGCCCAAAATCTCACTTTAGCTCTTTCAATAGGATCTTCAGGAAGAAGCCTAGGAGAGTTGCTCCAAGTTTCATCAATGTATTCAAGGATGACATGTGACTCAGCAATGGGTTTTCCAGTGTGAACAAGTACAGGTACCTTCTTGTGGACTGGATTGTACTTGAGTAGCAACTCACTCTTGTTGCTTAAATCTTCTTCTATGTACTCATAGGGTATGCCTTTAACTCAAAGGGCTAGTTCCACCCTCTTTGTGAAGGTGCTTGCCCTCATGCCATGAAGCTTTACTTGGTCATTTTCCTCTTTCATCTTTCTCTCTCTAAATATTTATGGATATACACTTTTAAGGACTTGCATGAACATATATTGAATCATGTAGCTCTGTAAGTTGTGTTATGGGGTTGAGTTACTAATCAAGAGTCAGATTATGACCTTAGATTAAAGAATATTTTTCTTTCTAATTTTCCCTGTTGTTCATTGATCTTAATTGTGATTGGTGGATCTTTCCTCCTTGAACAAGTAACCATATTTTAAGATTTTTAATACCCAATATTCTATAATTTGTTTTTCCTCCTACCATACCTTAAGATAAAGCTATCCATTTCCTTAAGCCCAAGAATATGTGGTCAGAATCAAGAAGTCAATTCTTTTTCTTTCCATAGTTTTTATATTGGGTATGGAAGTTAACGCTAAAATCTGGTTGACTGAAAGGTCTATTTAGTAAATGGATTTTAATTGTGTTGATTTGAATTATTTTGGTTTTAACTATGTGATTTGAATTATATGACTTGAATTGTTATTCCAATTGATGTTTGGATATGCATTTAAAATGTTAATATGAATAGAAAATAAAATTAAAATTTGTATTTGGATAGATAGTGAAAAAGGTTTTTGATTTATTAACAAATATAACTAAATCTTAATGTTCATGATATTGAAAAATATACAATATAGATTTTGAATTATTTCTCTATTTATTAAGAACGTAATGAAAGAAAAATTGTCTTAATTGAATATCAAATAAATAAATTATAATTTTTTTTTCATAAAATAGGAGAGAAAATATGAGATTTTACTGTAACAAACTAATCCGAGTCTATAGAGTTTAAGAGGAGTAGAACTCTGAAAACTTAAATTCAAAGGATTTATTTAATTTAAATTTTAGGAGAACAAATCTGTATCTAAAGAATTCTTTAATCTTAAAGTCCAAAAGGTTATATTAATATATCAAACAAACGAGCGTAAGATACCTAAGATTTGAAGTACTTGTTGATCGATAAGCTATGTCCACTAGTCCTCGATGGTTAATGTCAAGCCTTTTGCCAGTTGAGTTAAGTGGGTTTCGCTTGCAAAAGCGGTGCAGAAGACTTTGGTATAGTAGTGCAATTGCCTAATTGAGGTTCAATTTTGCTCTCGAGTTCTGCAAAGAGAAAAATTTCTGGGCTTACCAACTTTAGCTAGCCCACCAAATATCTCTAGTTAAGGACAATGATTTCAATTAGTGTATCCGATATCGGAGAGACGGAACCATTTTTCTAAAAAATTACAAGGAACAAGAGAGGTGCAATAAACACGACCATGACAGAAATTAGCATTCCACCACAAGCACAACCTTTTTACGACCTTACTTTGAGGAGTCTCTTACAAATAAGTGAGAGCACATAACAGACAGGTTCAAACAATTCTTCGAGGCCCAAACCACGTAAGTCCAGCCCCCCAAATTCAAGGATACTCTTGTATAATTTGTGCTACTAAAACATGAAGCATAAGAAAAGCCATTCCATATGAAATTTCAACTTCAACAAGCCAATTGGACTTTCAGAAAAAATCCAGTAACGGAGAGAGCTTCTTACGAGTATTGTCTATATATGTTGCACTGTGGTATAAGTGGGGTGAGTTTTAACCTCACTTTACTATAACTGAGTAGTAACCGTTAAATTGTCTTTACCAATTTTGTTACCTTGTTCTTCTTGACCATGTTGTTACAGATGTAGAAGCAGTAGAAGAACAAAAGAAGTGAATTTTGGAAATGACATTTTGCAAGCTAAAGACTTTCTTGCTGCGAAAAAAAATTCCATAATACAAAGGTAGCTATTAGCCTTGTTAGAAGCAGAACGCTGGCTCAGAGGAGCATATTTATTCAGAAAAATCCAAGTACACTAAACTCATTTTTCTGCCTATTTTGATGCATTGAAGAAGACCACAAACATATCACAATGTTAAACAACAAGAAAAAACACAATTTTTGATGCTACAATATTGTCAAGTTTTAGAAGATTTGAGGGCATTCTGCCTAATGAACTTGAGAAAGCCCCCCATATTTTCATGAGGGCCAGCCTCTTTCACCACAGGATGATCCACTAGAGCAGTTATCCAAGACCACAACAATGGGGTCTTCTCTGGGTTTGTAACTTTTATTTCAAACACTTCATGAACCTTTTCAGGTCCAAAAAGAGAATAGAAAACAATATCAAGGAATCCCAAATTTCTACTGTTGATACAAGTGCAGTCCTGGGAAAAGTTGTTAGAAGTGCTCTTCAATTATCATTAAATTCTCATAAACTTCCTTGATAGCTTTCTGTTGTGCTTCTCCTTCACTTTTGAGCACTAAGAGCATACTCTCAAAAAAATGCACCAAAATAACAAAGTTCATAAATTTGTACCATAGGATTATTTACACCCACACTCCCACAACTTCATTTCCAATTTGCCTGAACTCTGAAAACACCATGTTTACCCTTTGAATTTTAAATTGGTCACATTTAACTCTATTTTTTAGATTTTTTTTTTTTAAAAAACAGATAGAAGAAGAAATGGTTATGTGATGACATATGGTCTTTTTTCTGTTTGTTTTTTATATAATTTTAACGGAAAAGATTAAATAGACTAATTTTCCTCTTTTTCTACTGTCTTTTAACTGAAATTCTAATAAAGGGGCTAAGTGGGACAAATTTAAAGTTTAAGAGTTAAAATGAGAATTTTTTTAGGGTGTTTGACAAAATCAATTGTAACCAAAACCTTTGATCACTAAAGTGTAAATATTTTCCATGCTACAATAACCAGAAAAATAAGCTATAGTATAAAGCTCTCATACGCTATAGTTTTCAGATCAAAAGTTTTAATTCTAGCCAAATTTCCCAAACACCCAATAAATTCATCTGGCAAATTGAAACCCAAATTCTGGGGGCCACAGGCGAGTAACTATAAATCCTTTATAGTAATTTACAAGTATGAACTCATTATACTAATCAACTCAGTGTAATGTAGCATATCACTCTCACCTGTTGTTGGAGATAGCTTGCCCAAAATCTAACTTGGCATTTTTTGTAGGGATCTTCTGGAGGGAGTTTGGGACCATTCTTCCATGTTTCGTCGATGTATTCGAGGATGACAAGCGATTCGCATATCGGTTTTCCATTGTGGACAAGGACAGGAACCTTTTTATGAACAGGATTGTAGCTGACTAGTAATGAGCTTTTGTTCTTCAAGTCTTCTTCCACATACTCATAAGGTATGCCCTTTAAGTTTGAGGGCAAGTTCTAGCCCCTTCATAAAAGGACTTGCGCAAAACCCATAAAGAGTCAATTTGTTGTCCTCTGTTGCCATCTCCATGTTTTTTTTTTTTTTTCTGTTTGTGCTTTAGTTTATGCATGTCTATTTACATACACTTTCACCACCATCTTAACTTGCTTGTGAAGTTTTTTGTACAAAAGCAAGGATAAGAGAAGTACCACAAAGGGTGAAATGTAACTAGCAAAACAAGAAGCAAATTACATGCCAAAATCTACTTGGCTCGCTTAGTCATCTTCAAGGCTAAAAGCTGCAAAATTTCATCTAATCAAAGTAACTTGAAAAATGCTTTGGTCTTTGTGCATAATATTTTTCAACTGTTACCAAACACGATGGCGTCCTTTTTTAATGCAAAATACTTGTAGGGATTTTAAAGGAAATTCCAAACAACGCTTAACACAACATGCTAAAAAAAAAAGATTTAATGACATAATTTCTGAAAGTATGAAGAACTTCTAATATCTGTCATAAGGATGAGATGACACTCTCACCACTGGGAACTCAATTTTCCTTCCTTTTTTTTCCTTTTTGGTATTTTGATAAACTAGTCATAACTTGTTACAATACCATTTTCCAAACTCATGGGTGATAAGCTGATCTAGCAAAATGATGAATGAGTTCCTTTTTTTTTTTTTTTTTTTTAATCACTGGCAACTCAATCAGAGCATTCACCCAAGAGAATATTAGTTTTTTTTTTTTTTTCCTGAGCTTCTTAAGGACCAAAAGTTGAACACATTAAAATAGCACATCTGAGTTCAAGTATGCTCGAGCATCAACGCTGTATAATTTTGTGCCACTAGCGAAGCATAGGAAAAAGAGAATCTCATATTGCAGAAAAATTCTATTAACGGAGAGAGCTTCTTCAAAATATTTTCTATACAAGTCTTCAAAAAAGTTGTGCCGCAAATGTAGCGTGGTATAATTGGGTAAATTTTAACCTCACCTTTCTATAACTAATTAGTAACTGTCAATTGAGGTTTCTCAGTACCAATCTTATTACCTTTTTCTTTTTGACCATGTTGTTGCAAGTGTAGAAACAGTAGATGAACAAAAGATGTGAAGTTCGGACCTTACATCTTGTAAGCCAAAGGCTTCCGTGATATGAAAGTAACCATAGTACATGGGTGGCTATGGCCTTATTACAACCAGAAGGACGATTAGAAGAACATATCACATTGTTAATAATATAATAACAACAACAAGAAACACAATTTTTGTTGCTACAATATTTTCAAGATGCAGAAGATTTGAGGGCATTCTGCCTAACGGACCTGAGTTTGGCCACCAGCTTTTCATGAGGTGGGCAAACATTTTTCACCACAGGATGACCAACTAGAGCAGTTACCCAAGACCACAACAATGGAGTTTTCTCTGGGTCTATCACTTTTATGCCAAACACTTCTTCTTCAACCTTGTAAGCTCCAAAAAGAGAGCAGAAAACAATATCTAGAAATCCCAAATTTCCACTGTTGACACAAGTGCAGTCCTGGGAAAAGTTGTTAAAGTGCTCTTCAAGTACCATTAATTTCTCAAACACTTCCTTGATAGCTTTCTGTTGTACTTCTCCTTCACTTTTGAGCACCAAGAGCAAAGGCTCAAACAACTGCACCAAAACAACAAGGTTTATAAACTTATTCTAGGATTATTTTCACCTCCACCCCTCAATTTTAGGGTTATTTCTATTGTACTCCTCAACTTTAAACACTCCTACTTTGCCCTTTGAATTTTAAATTGATCCCTCTTAACCTCATCTATCAAAATTTTTGTTAAAAACAGACGGAAAAGAAGGTTGTTAAGCAAAGTGATGCTGTTTTTTCTTGTTTATTTTCAAGAAGTTAAGTGCGACTGATTACCTCTTTTTCTTTCCTTTTTTAACTGAAATTTTAATAGAACAGATCAAGCCAAACAAATTTAAAGGTTAAAAAGTAAATTGAAAGCTTTTAAAGTTTAATAAGCAAAGTAAAAATCACCATGAATTTGAGGGCCATAAATGAATTGATCCTTTACACTAATTAACAAGGCATGAACTCATCATACTGATGTATCATATATTACTCTTACCTGTTGTTGGAGATAGCTTGCCCAAAATCTAACTTGGGATTTTTTGTAGGGATCTTCTGGAAAGAGTTTGGGACCATTCTTCCATGTTTCATCGATGTATTCGAGGATGACAAGCGACTCGCATATCGGTTTTCCATTGTGGACAAGGACAGGAACCTTCTTATAAACAGGATTGTAGCTGATCAGCAATGAGCTTTTGTTCTTCAAGTCTTCTTCCACATACTCATAGGGTATGCCCTTAAGTTTAAGGGCAAGTTCTACCCTCTTCATAAAAGGACTTGCCCAAGCCCCATGAAGAGTCACTTTGTTGTCTTCTGTTGCCATCTATGTGTTTGTCTTTGTGTCTGTCTATGTTTTACTCTTGTGTGTGTATGGTTATACTTCCAACCTCTTAACTTGCTTGTCAGTTTATTTATTATTTTGTGTGTACAGAAAGTAAGGGTCTAGAAATTCTTGATCTTTCAAAGACGGAGGATTATCCAGGAAGTTTCCCATAACAAATTGGAATAGCTTGTTGACTGGAATAAAGCAGTTTCACTTTTTAATTAATAAATCCTCCTCTTCCTACCGTCACCCATGATCTAATAATAATAATAATAATAATAATAAGGGATTTGGCCATATTTGGACCTTTTTAACACCTTTCTTAGTGTCCATGGTCAAGTGTTTCCAAATTAAACTAGTGACACTTGTTCACATAAGTTGACGTTCACAAAGACAAAAATGTCCTTAACAAGAATACCATTATTTTGAAAACCTACCGTCGTCGTTTCTTCCATTCCAAAAATATTAAAAATGGTTTCATTCTCTCTCTTCTCTCTCTCTTGAAGAACCGTCTCCGTCTCTCTTTAATCTTCTGTCTAAGAAATTGTTGGAATTCCTTGTTTAGATTTTCTCTATTTCTAGTTTGGATCGAAGTGGTAAAGGTAGAATTTTAGGTAAGGGAAGGTGGTGGTGACAACGCGTCGGAGATTAGTGGCCTGGCGGCAGTACGCAATGAAGTGGAAGATGGTATTTTCGGTGCGGTAGGCGTGCTAGAGGACAAAGAACACTCCGGTGGTGAAGCCACAGAGGTAGGTCACATCGAGTGTCATCGTAATGTGGATTCTGGATGGGTCATGAGGGTTCTTTTCTAGAGACTCTGGCGACCACACCATCGTCGGACACTCCCTCCCATTTTGAAATGCTGGTGCCTCCTTGAACTCTGGCAACTCCTATTTCAATTAGTTGCACTGAGAGAGGAGGAAGAGAGAAGACGATGGTTTATTTTTGTTT